>JAFFJZ010000013.1:1800000-1957500 GCA_018340375.1 Gonatopus flavifemur
AGGTTTTCTTCTTCCTGCTGGGCTAATACCGCCTTGGGAATTATCTCGGTACGGTTTCGTTCAGCGAGAGTGGCGTTCTTCAGTCTCTCAAGCTCACCATGCACTCCATGGAGTTCCGATTGAGTGATTATCGCTGGTTTTTCCAAGAGATGAGTCACTCTTAGCTGTTTTTCATGGAGTCGATTGATCTCGTTGGAGAAGAATTTGGCATCCTGATGGGTGAGAGTCCCAAACAGGGTCCTCGATATTCCTCCAATCGATGCGAACGGAGCCTCCCGCCGGTGAAAATTCCTTTCTTTATGCCCAGCGTTAGGGTCCATCCGGAACCTTTTTGTTGGGTTGACTAGATTCACCAGGTGGGCTTCAGATTGCTCCAGATAGTTTAATCGGTGTCGAAGATGGTCAGCAGGGGGTCGGAAACTACATTCGAAATCCATTCTCATGTTGCAGTGCTGTACAACTTCATCCAGCTGGGTCAGGATTGATGGTTTCTGCTCTAAGAGGGCCTCAACGTTGACGTAAGTGGCGATCCTCCATTTTGTGCGGATGAGCTGTAAGTCCTCCAGTTTTCCGAAATAAATACCAGATCCGTGTGATAGAGAAGTAATGAAATGGTCGTTTTGGGTAGGGAGGGCTAGGTCCTGGAGGACGGGTGCCGTTCCCGCCAAATTTATCAAGAGTATAACCCCAAGAGCGTACATGGCGAAGTTCATAACTGGTCAGAGTCGAATGTGAAACAATCAATGCGCAGGTCTTAATTTATTGACATGTTTAGTAATTCGTTTCCCATAAGGAACTTCGATTACGGCGTTATTCCGATCTGACAATTCAACTATTTTATATGGGCCCACGTAGGGACTCTCCAGTTTTCCTCGCTTGGGTTCTCTTAGTACATAGACTAGATCGCCGACATGAAATCCACGAGGATTCGCACGTTGGTCATAGTAACGTTCCGATCTTTCTTCAGCACCGCGTAGGTTTGATCGTGCGATCTCGCGTATCTCGTCCAGTCGATTGACCAAGTCCATCAGATGGGATTCATATGTCTCCAATCCTTCAGGAGAAGGGAAAGAACTGGGCGAACGTGCGAGTCTCCCGAATACAAGTTCGTACGGCGTGAATTTAGTTTCCTCGTGAACAGCGGTATTATATGAGAACATCGCGAAGGGAACCAGGTCGTCCCAATCGTGGTACTCATCCACAAAAGCTCTTAGGTAATTACCGAGCATGACGTGGCTACGCCCAAGCGAACCGTTCGCTTGAGGGTGATAACCGGAGGTAGTTATATGCGTTATTTTAAAAATTTTTGCTAATTTGTGGAGCACCTTGTTTACAGAGGAGGTGCCCCTGTAAGTCAATATTACTCGCGGACTACCGTATGCAGATAAAAAGTTCCGTGCGAGCGCATTTGCGATCGTTTTTGACTTATTGTTTGAGACCGGAATTGCCGCGCAGTACTTGGTTGAAAGGTCCTGAATGGTTAGTATATGAAGGTTTCCCCTGGCCGTGATGCGTGGAGGGCCCACAGTGTCTAAAGCTATTCTATAAAACGCGTCAGGTGGAGTGTCGGTCAATAGCATGGGCTGTCGTGTTTTTATTCGCTCCAATTCTTGGAGTTGACAGATGAGACAGCTTTTGATGAATGTTTGGACATCTCCCCGCATCCCCGACTAGTGAGAACGTTCTCTCAGCCGTTCATAGGTTTTTGTGACACCTTTGTGACCGCCCGTGAGACTAGCATGACTTTCTTCAATTAGTGCATTTCTCTCTACTTTTTCTGGTGTGATGATCTCACCTAAACATATGGTTATATTGACGTTGTTGTTTTCGAATATTTCATTGAGAGAGCTTCTAAGGAAATTCTTAGAGAATTTCCTGACATTGTCCTGTAAGTCAGGTAGTCTGAGAGACGTCACTTAGGTCAATCCCGTTGCTTCTTTGGGATTTTCTAGGCATAACAGCACGTTGGAAATTCCGGGTGTGCTGTAGCTCGCGGTTTTGTATATAATCGTGAAAATTCGAGTTTCACCATGTCGTGATACCAGAACTTGGCCCGCCCAGGGTTTTCGCTGCGAGAGTTCAAAACTATCAACCAGTCCCAAATCTGAGAGAGTTTTGGAGCTGCCTGATAGGGCATGAAAAAAGTGCACGAAAATCGATTACCATCCGCCAGCGCGGATTTCCTTCGGAATCCGCTTTCTTCGGGATAATCCACAAAGATGAATTGTATAGCGAACTGGAGGATTGTATAACTCCATCAGCTGGAAGTTTAGAAACCTGATTTTCGATCTCCTGCTCATGCATACGGGGGTATTGATCCGTTGAAGGAATGTTATGTTTTATATAAGAAGTTGCTGGGAGTGGATCACCCGGTATGTAAAAACGTGCAGAGTTTTTTTCCAATGTTTTATGGACATGATCGCGCTCCTCAGGGTTGAGGTGCGATACGTCGATCATTTTCTTAATCTCTGCTACACGCTCTAGGGGTGGTAACTCCGGAGCTGAGTCGATTTCGGTGTCTTTTACTTCGTAGGGAATCAATTCCTGGGGCGCCATTTCAAATTCTACATCCCTTTCGCTGAAATTGATAGCAAGTACGTAGCAAACGCCACCATGGTCAGTGACGGCTGCGTCTTTCAGTTACAGATGATCTTTTAGATTCAATCTGGGGAGGTAACTGGCCCCCGAGTAAAACCAAATTGATGTTGGGGGGATCAAGATGAAGTCCACATTGGAAGTCCAGGTAATGAGATGATCCTGTAACTGTACTGGATCACTCGCAGACGGTAGAGATCCATATCTAATCAGGCAGATTGGAATCTTTCAACATTTGACCCATGCGATGAGAAATGTAGGTCCGATCAAGGAACAGTACAGTAGATGGAAGAATTAGGGAAATTCGAGGGGAATTGAGAATAGGAGCACCCATAAATCAGACATTCAGCACAGATTCAGGTTGTAGACATTCCATCTAATACAATATGCCAATTCGAATCCATCGGGATTCGAATTGGCATATGAGTAATCCACTTAAAATCAAGATAAGAGAGAACTTGGCAGAATCAGAGATTGATTTGTAACGACGATCAAAAGATTCGGATATCTAGCTGGAATGCAGGTTCAATATGGCCGTATGATTCCTATAGAACTTCGGACAGATTTAGGCGTAACAGAAAAATCCATGTGAGGTCTAGTAAAGATATTAGGAAAATCTATTCTAGACAAGTTTAACTGGATGTGTCGCAGGTATGGAAAGTCCGATGAAAGTACAGCACAAATCCGAATCCAATCAACCTCATTTGAATCCATCGGGATTTCAATGGCATATAAGACATGCGGTTCGAATCAAGATAAGGGGAACCTGGAAGCAGCAGGGATTGACTTGTGACGACGATACAAACCATTCGATTATTTAGCTGAAATGCAGGTCCAATATGGCCGCATGATCCCTATAGAACTTTAGACAGATTTGGGCGTACGAGGAAAGTCTACGTGAGGTCCAGCGAAGATATTAGGGAGATTTATTCTCAACAAGTTAAGCTGGATGTCTCGAAGGTATGGAAAGTCCGATGAAAGTACAGCACAAATCCGAATCCAATCAACCTCATTGGAATCCATCGGGATTCGAATGGCATATAAGTAATCCAGTTCGAATCAAGATAAGAGGGAGCTTGGCAGAATCAGAGATTGATTTGTAACGGCGATACAAAAGATTCGGATATCTAGCTGAAATGCAAGTTCAATATGGCTCTTGATTCGAACTGGATTACTTATATGCCATTCGAATCCCGATGGATTCCAATGAGGTTGATTGGATTCGGATTTGTGCTGTACTTTCATCGGACTTCCCATACCTTCGACACATCCAGCTGAACTTGTTGAGAATAGATCCCCTCAATATCTTTGCTGGATCTTACCTGGACTTTCATTGTACGCTCAAATCTTTCTAAAGTTCTATAGAAATCATGCGGCCATATTGAACTTGGATTTCTGCCAGACATCCGAATCTTTTCATCGTCGTTACAAATCAATCATTGATTCTGCCAGGTTCTCTATTATCTTGACTGGAACTGGATTTTTTATATGCCATTCAAATCCCGATGGATTACAATGAGGTTGATTGAATTCGGATTTGAGCTGTACTTTGATCGGACTTTTCATACTCTCGATACATCCAGCTTAACTTGTTGAGAATAAATCTCCCTAATATCTTCGCTGGACCTCACGTAGACTTTCCTCGTACGCCCAAATCTGTCTAAAGTTCTATAGGAATCATGCGGCCATATTGGACCTGCATGTCAGCTAAATAATCGAATGGTTTGTACCGTCGTCACAAGTCAATCCCTGCTGCTCCCAGGTTCCCCTTATCTTGATTCGAACCGCATGTCTTATATGCCATTGAAATCCCGATGGATTCGAATTGGCATATTGTATTGGATGGAATGTCTACAACCTGAATCTGTGCTGGATGTCTGATTTATGGGTGCTCCTATTCTCAATTCTCCTCGAATTTCCCTCATTGTTCCATCTACTGTACTGTTCCTTGATCGAACCTACATTTCTCATCGCATGGGTCGAATGTTGAAAGATTCTAATCTGCCTGATTAGATATGGATTTCTGCCATCTGCGAGTGATCCAGTACAGTTACAGGATCGTCTCATTACCTGGACTTCCAATGTGGACTTCATCTTGATCCCTCCAACATCAATTCGGTTTTACTCGGGGGGGGGGGGGGGGTCAGATCTGAATCTTTGAGTGGTACTGGTATGAGTTGCCTAGTTCCAGCCTTGATCACTAGAATTTTGCTAGGCTGAGGAGTCAATTCAGGCCCTCCCGTTTCCCCACATGGGAATGTCAGGACGGGATCTTCTATTCCCTGGGAGACGCAGACTTGAGCATGAGTTGAATCCTCGGATCCATCATGACAGCCGGTGAACAGAATAGGGCGAATAGGCCTCCTCTGGGTCACTAGTGTGTTATGATGAAACGAAATCTCAGCTTTTGCCAGTCGCAGGTATTCTAGACCCAGAATTCCGTCGAATGGTAACAGAAAATCCACGACGTGGAGAACAACTGGTGTATCAAAAATGTTGATTTGAGCGGTACCGAGAGTATGGATTTCATCGGAAGTGATCCCCGTGATCCAGATAGTTGCGTTTCTGTCTCCCAGCACGTGAGGTTCAAGAGCGTGAGCTTTGATAAGGTCCACCTCAGAACCCGTATCGATTAAAAAGTGGGCCCCATCGGACCCTAAATGGGGACCGCGCAGATTCACCGGAGGAGGTGTGTCTATCGGTTTTGCCCACCACACAAGTCTTGGGCTTCGTTGAATCTCACATTCCTCAAGCCCTGTTCGATTTGGGAGGTGCCCGATCCCGCGCCGGTCGATCGGGCTCCCTGGGAGTTCAAAGGCACTTCCCTTTCAGAGGCATCGACTTCCCTAGGAGCTCTTGTGGCGGGAGAAGGAGATCTACTGGGGTAGGGTCTCCAACCAACCAAGCTCCGCCAAACCTGTGATCACTGACTGACGACCATCGTCTTCTTGTGTGTTCCAGGTAGGTGTCCTCCAGGCCCAGGCATACATTGTCAATATTTGGGGGAGTTTATCACGGCAGACCATCGCCGAAGGCATACGCGACGAACAACATATCGTGCAGCGGTGCCTTTGTCTCAATATATCGCTGGAAACTCTTGGACGATGTGGATTTCATGTTTGTGTCTGTGGTTCACCGTATGTAGGGATATAGTTCACTTCGGATATTATTCTCGGAGAATGGCGCGGGCACGGTTCATACATCTAACCTACTACGCCGTCGGCGCTGTCAAGCATCAGGATAGTTGTGAGAAAGTTTGTGAATTAGGGTAATGATTAATAAAGCACACCCCATTACCCCCCACAAATTGGTACACCTTGACGTGGTGTGGGGGCACGGCCGGCCGCCAAGTGCCAATTGTCCCTATATATTGACGTGATGGTCGAACATATGTGTGCTATGTATTACTGTTTCAGCTTAAAACATGACTCGAAGGAGGGGAAACCGTCGGCCTTCCGCTCGACGGCTTGACTTGCTGCATGATTGGTGAGGTGGAGTGGTGCCTTCAAACACACAGTCCACATATACTCTGGGAGATCCCATCGTACCTGGAGACCGAGAACTCCAAGTGAAAGGGATCGACGTCGAGGTCGTTGCACACCATCAAATGGCAGCCTGTGTCGTAGTTGATCTCTTCGGCCCGACGAGTAACGTACACCCGATCGCTACGAGCGGACCACGAGGAGTGGGCGTCACCCCCATAAAAGTGAAAGTGCGTCCACGAGTTGCCGTTCCCTTCGCTCTCGGTATAAACACTGGATACCCGCTGGCGAGAGTCCAGTGAATCCAGCAGTCTTCGCAGCCTAACATCTCGGCCGTCAACTTCGTGACCAAGCTGGCATTCTGCTTGCAACCGGAGGAGTTCAAACTTACGCCGACCACCAAACTCGCCTCTCCCTCTGATCCTCCATCGGGGGGCGGGAGCCAGAGCTCCAACCAAAACCAAACCAACCAACCAAGCTCTGCCAAACCTGTGATCACTGACTGACGACCATCGTCTTCTTGTGTGTTCCAGGTAGGTGTCCCACAGGCCCAGACATACATCGTCAATATTTGTATTGCCCAAAGTAGAATAGTCGGGCTCACGATCGGCCGCCTAACGGCCACGGTGGGCAGCTTCGCTATCTCGCGGCTTATAATAACGTGGCGTTCCCCGGGAACGAGCGCGACTCGACAGCCCAAATTCCGTTCCTTTGGCGATTTTCATCGCGTCTTCTAAAGTCTGCGGCCTAGTTGGCGTAACGCGGGATTCCAACTCGTAGAGTAGTCTGTTCAAATAAGCTCTAAGAGCGGTGGTATTCAGGATTTCCTCAGCATCGTCTCCTGGGACACCACCGTTCATGTCTTCCGAAGCGTTCAACGCTTCACGGACTGGATGATTTGCCCGGGCTGAGTATCGCGACACGTTTTCATCGCGGCGCATTCGGAGATTACTCGGTTCAGAACGGAAATAATCGAAATCCCTGTGGGGCGCGAACTCCGATTTTGAATGTTTGATGAGAGATGCGGTGGTCTGAAATTCGAGGCGAACCACACTCAATCTTGCATTGCCCGTTAACTTCACCAGTACGCTCTTGACGAACGAGAGTTCACACCCAGCAGGAATTTGGGAGTGTCCATCTTCCACATCTTGGACGAAGTTACTCGAGGGTAAGTTTCGCCCATCGTGAAATGGGATATGCATGGAAGCTGACTGAACTCCCAAATATTCGGTGAGGGGGGTGATAGCTCCAACCGGGGTCTCATCCAGGGTTTCATTGTTGGCCATGGTTATTCTCGATCAAAACAAGAAGGGACAACCTAATGTGATAGAACATGCACACAAATATCAATGGTAACACAAATGACAACTCATGTACCCCTTGTACATGTATATACAACAATAGCATTTGGTGATTTTTCTGTGCGATCGCCGGGGTCAACAGAGAGCGGTTGAGACTGCGCATAAACTGTTACTGTTTGTTTTGAAATCTTTTTTTTGTTCCACATACATTTTCCCGCTCATTTCGGGGTTCAAATTGGATTCTTTCGGTTGCGAGCACAGTTCGGAACGACGTCCCGAACTCACGAAGAGGGGTGGCAAAGTCCCAACTTTTGGAAGGGCCTCCCGTGCAGTGCACATGGCATATTCACTGTGACACAGCGAAAGAATCAGACTCCTTTGACAATAATAAAACTGGTTTTATAGATTCGGTATTTTCCTGCCAAATCTGTATCTTCCCTAAAACAGTTTCTAGTTGGACTTCCCGGTTTGCAAGAGCAGCTCAAGGCGACTGCCTCGAACTCTAAATAGAGGGGTTTGTTAGTTCCGCCAAGAAAAAGGGCGGCGACCAGCCAATCTTTTGGGAGGACCGTTCATGCGCCAAACCTTCATGGACATCGTATAGCTCGAGCTTATGAGACAACGTGGCAGGGCTAAGGGGAATGCCTGCTGCTGCCAAAGCGAGCTATGACGTGAGCTTGGTACACATCGACACGTTCACCGCACTCACAGCAAGGAGGATCCAACAAAAGTGAAATGATATTCCTGCGACACGGAAGGGAAATTTTTGGGCGTCCCAAAACACCACTCGGTCTTCCGGGGACAGCACAGCAATTCCACCCGGAATCCATGGGACGTAAGCCCATGGTATGATCCTCGAGAGGGGATTTTCAAGAGTAATCAGCCTTAAAAGTTCCAAGTTTGTGTTTGTATAGTAGAGAATTCCCAAACTCAGCTCAACATTCGAGTTAAATGTCATTACTCTCAGAGCTGGGTAAAATACTATCTTCCAGTTTAACGATTGATGAACACCCCGTCTGGCAATATATAACATTCCATTCATTCGAAAAACCACACCCTTCACGGAGAGAATTAAATCCTAATGTTTCTGATTTTACATAGGACTGAATTCAAAAATTAATTGCTATTTTCACACTGCAGTATTTTGTATCATGTGAACAGAGGTGTAGAAACCGATGGACGTCCTAGTTTCATGAACAATGAAACATATTGATTAGTATGATGAAAAAATCTACTCGTGAAGAGAATTAAATCGTAATGTTTACGATGTTACATAATGACCTTCAGATAAGAATCTGGAAAAATTTGGCGTATGTTCCAAAGGATATTGAAATGAATTTATAAATATGCGTCATTAAATTACATTTCTAATGAGTTTGTCCTCAATACAAATCAGAATATATCACTTATTTTCAATGATTGTAAAATGAAACGCAACAAAGATTTTGTTATTTCAAGGTTAGGATTTTTATAATGTCTGTTCTTAGTTCATGTGCATGATGCGAAAAAGTCAATTTGTATTCAGAGTGCGATTGATCTAACGATAAATGTGGAACAGTTATTTGATGCGCTCAATCGTGATTCTTTCTCAAACCACTCTTTTTTAGGAATATACCGGTGTATCGTCATTTCGTGAATATTTTGCGAGTTCATTTGTCTCAAACATTTTTCGATCATACACACTGATGTGTTAATTGTGCCGCATGAAGTTGGTATTGCAACATCGTACTTATTACGATGTACATCCCATCCACTACATTTTCACAAGGCTTTCCACAACCACGCATTTTTAGATCAATTGTCATATGTGAATTGTGGTTGTTATGAATACGATATAGCCTGAAATTAGTTACAGAATATAGTTATCATGATGTTGGATTCGATACTATGTAACATTTTGATCATTATGATTTACGTGGAGGTTATTAAGATTCAATCGATCAAAGATCGATACGAAAAACGGTCTCCAATGCTATGCTGAAAAAATGCAGCTTATTTCGATGTTAACATAGCAGTGAGTGTTATTTAATTCTCTCCGTGTTGAAAATAAAATATTTTATCTTCCTGTGTGAATGAGTTAAAATAGCATTCCTCATAAAAATTTCATGGAAACTGAACGTGGCGATGCTGAAAGTTGAAATGTTTCATCGATGTGAAATTTAAATGGAAACCATTGGAAACATGATATCCACTGAATTTCCCTCCTCATTTCAGAACATCATATATTAGTATGTGTCCTCTTGACGAGAACTTGCCCCTTGATTTGTTTCAACAGCACTCTGGGAAAAATCCACCTTGAAAACCATGAAACATGTACATACTGATAAAATCATTGCACACTCACAACGGGAACGTGCGCGATAGATGAAAAGAAATAGAAGAGAGGAAGAAGGAAAAATTGCATGCCCTATCGTCGCACCAACACAGTCCCGTAGATATTATTCGTAACCTACGCATTGATTTTGGCTATTATACACCGTATGACACTTCATTGGTGTACAATACACGGAAAAAAATGTACGGTTATGGTACACTGGAATTTGGTTTCTACAACCAAATACGTTGGGCTATATTTGGATCAGCCTAATGCTTGGTTTAGAAATATTCAAAATCAAATGAGAATATTTGAATGATTGCAATCAGAACTACACTATGATTCAATCAGGTATATAACTCAAACACGAAGTCAAGAAATACTCTAAGATCTTAACAAATATCCGCAGATTTTAAGAAATATCCTCCAATTTTCTATTAAAGATTACTGTATTCTCGAACTGCATTTTCTCTCCGTGTAGATTTTATCCCGGAAAAAGTCTAAAAAAAAAATTTCCTACGGAATGTCTTCTTTATTTCTAATCAAATCTATCAAAACAGCTGGAAATTTCATGAATGAATCCACATTGAGATGACGAAATTGATTTGGTTACTATAACGAACCATTCGGTTATCATAACTGAACAAGTCTTACCATATTATATCAACACCATAACCAAATCTATCAAGATGTAGTGACCATATAAAAGTTGTCTCGCCTGAACGAATAGTTCTCACAACCAACTCGTCAATAGCCAATTGTTTTGAGTTATCCTAACTATATCATTTTTTTGTGTACATTTGAATTGACTTGAAATAGTGTGAAAGGAAAAGGAGTGAGGCTCGCATGGTTTTGAGATGGCTATGGGTGCAAGAAGGAAAAGTGATTCGCGAAGGCATGGTATAGCGGTCGAAGACAGAGATGCAGTTACGAATGGATAGAGCTCGAATAAACGGAGAGCTCTACCCCTCGTTGCTACGAAGGAAGAAAAAGAAAAACCCTGTTTCGGAACGTTTGACGCGTCAAAGATACATTATAATGTATGTATTTCGCATCAAAAATACCCAGAAGAGACATTGGGAAATTTGAGAAGCCCCACGATGATTATCATCGAAGAATTTGATGATACTCATAGGGAATCTCAATGAAATGAATTGAGAAAAGAAGCTCGTTACCATGCGTTCATATACATGATATGAATAACGGGAAGTCATTGGAAACACAACATGAGAGAAGGACTTCCGATAGATCGCATGTACAGCTCTTTACATATATATCATGAAGGAAAGCTACACATGCAAACATTGAGATGAGAAGAAACGTGTTTCCCTGGTAGATAGTGAAAGGAGGTGAGTGAGAAGATAAGTGGGAAGTAGTTGAATAGAATAAGAGGGAAAAAGGAAAGAACAAAGTTCTAACTATCAACGGATAGAATGTAAATCCAAAGGAAAATTTAAACAAGTGATTTTTGTCAGAAAAATTTCTATGGGCAGGAAGATTGGATTGATTCAACGGAATGTGATAACGAGGAGGATGTGAAATTTTCGGCAAAACGTTTAAAAGACGCAGTTTTGTATTATACAGACACCACATCGTCTCTCACCTATCGTTCGCTTGAATTGAAAATATATCGAAGTTTATTGCATATATGAAGAGAGGAGATTTTCTTCGAATTCAAGAGGGTTGGGAAGGGAATAATATATGTATATATATGGGAGAAAAAGAGAAGAGGAAAGAAGAAAGTTCAATAGAGATGAGAAATCATGAGCAAGGGGAGAGGAAAAGGATTGAAGGAGCGAGAAAATCGAGTTATCGAGTTTCTGCTCGGAAATCTCGACTTTCGACGGTATTCCACCGCACTGTCACCACTTTTGTTACGGATGAGTTCGAAGCGTTAATTGGACTCTCCGTAACTTCGTTTTCGATAATGGAATTTATCGAAAGTAAGAATTTTAATATCAACCCGAGCGGCTATGTGAGTTGGCTTTTACCGTCTGAGGCATCGGGATACCTTGCTTCTCGCTCCAGGGGTGGATGAGGACATGGTCGTGAATGGGTATCATTTGAGACAAATTTGTTATGGAATATTCTTTATATTCTGGGAATAATTCTGTGGATGGAAATGACAATAAAAAAAACACGATCCATGTTATGGTTGGAATTTACCTTATATTGATATATCCATATGGATATCACTTACATTTGCAGCGACGGACGAGATGGAAGGAAAGATCGAGATAAAGTCGGGAAATAGGCGCTACAACCAGGTAGAATCAGAGTAATGGAAATACGGACTTACCCAAAGCTGCGAGTAGATCGTGAGCAGAGAGCGTGAGCCAAAATCAGTTGAACTGAGCTGTCGAACACTTGCCACTTGTTTTGAGCACGTTTGAAACTACGCGATCAACCAGAAATTTCGAATGTTTTTGAAGAGGTTTGAAGCAAATCAATAGAACTGAAAATATGACAGCACCGTAGAATCATATAACTCCGCGAATTTAGGAATGTCTCCTTCCTTGCTCCCCCAAACCGACGGATCCGGGGAAAACACGGACTCCAATGGCATGGAAAATGGACTTTGGAGTATCCATCTCCTGAGCAGAAGGGCCCCGAATTCTCTCCATAGAATTTTATCCCTTCATAGCTCAGGTGATGGATATTGACACGTAAACTTCTTAATTTATTTTACTAGGGGGAAGTATAGACCCCTAGTGGAATTTTCTTGCCATTGCGTCCGCAAATTCACCGGAGTGTCGGAAAGGGGGGGGGGAACAAAGGAGGGTATACCCGGGTAAACTTACCAAGGAAGAACGCGGGGTTGAAAAGTCGAAAGAAGACTGAGGAGTTGGCGTTGCCAAGCGGCGGCCTCGGGCCCGGAGGGGTTGATGGGAAATTAGTGGGGGCCAAGAAAAAGAACAAGGGGGAGTTGTATTCTTCCAGCGCAATCAGCATTTCAACATACCATCGGATTTCGAAGGAATCCGGTGTTAGGTTTCGATGCTGACGAGCCCCGTACGTGCTTTATCGCTGCCGAAGCCCGATTTTTTGCTGGCCCCAACATTGACATTGCCCGCACGTGGCTTGCCGAACACAATACAACTATTCGTAATGTGAAAGGAAAAAAAAATTAGAATTCAATTATTTTATTACTTGGGAAGGAATTTTGAGCGAGGAGCCATTGGAAATCTGAGGAAGAAGCCCTTGGCCGAGATCGCCACTCGACAACCCCATCGTGAGATTTGGGAAAAGGGAAAAGAAAGTGAAGAAGGAAGCGCATAGGGTAGAGAACACTCGTTACACGTGCAGCAAACAGCAACGCGTACGAGTGCGAGGCCAATAGACCAGAAGAAGAGAAGAAGAAAGTTCTCTACATCGTGCAGAGGTAGGCCAGACTTGTCCACATAGCATGTGTATCATGCGATACACAATACAATGTAGACAAGGAGGGTGAATGGGAAAAGTGAGGATTAGAAAGAGGAAGAGTTGAGAAGCAAAGAATTCCAAGGTCCTCTCGCTTCCGGGGTCGTGAAGCGTGTGGTCGGGCAAAAGACGGACAAGAGTCCCGCAATTCTCCCTGAAATAATGTATTAAAACATCATTGAAGGGTCGAGAACTTGCAGGACGTGACAGTACCAACAATATCTTCGGTATATTCACATTTCGTACATTCCGTTATGGTAGTTACTTGATGCTCCACTAAATTTTCTGATAGCCATTGAATTTTCGCAAATACAAGCGATGAATTCTCCTGCATCTTGTGAGTGATTACGCGAGTATTGTGGACATGCAATCTGTTTTAAAGCTATGATATCAAGGTTTTTCCGCGGATTGTAGTTCTGAATAGAAATATTTATGATGTCATTGAGGTCAGATGGAAGTAATTGTTTCATCTCAGAAGTGCAGTACAATATACACTGCATTGCTGCATTCAAATAAGAAGAAACACCGTCAACATTAGGAAGACCCATTACGTTTAACACGTGAGTTTCTGTTGATTTTTCATCAATATTTTGGCCCCTAGATTATATATTATCCAATATCCTCATTCCTGAGTACCCAGGTGAGAAAGTTCTTTCAGTGAGTGAATTCTTTGAGTAAAATTACAGGTGGATCAAGAGAAAGTAGAGGGGATGGAGGTATACTATATATCTGTATGTTCCTTACCACTACGATCAATATCATCAGGTAGCGTAGAAGGAAAATGAAAAAAAAGCAGGAGTGCAGTGTATATACCACAGGCCCTTGCGTTAGGTACACTTTCACCAGATTCTTCCACTAAAATCACAGGTAAATGGAGGAAAACCAAGGAGGATGCATATGTACCATACATCTTGATGTTATGTACCACAATGATCAATGTCATTAGGTAGCGTCATAGGGAAATGAAGAAAAAGCAGTAGTGCAGTGGATATACAAGTCCTTGCGTTGAATAATACCACTATCAGATTCTTCCAACAGAATCTTAGGTGGATGAAGAGAAAGCAGAAAGGATGTAGATGCACCATACATCTGTACGTTCAATCCTACCCTGGTCATTGGGTAGCGTTGAAGAAAAATGCAGAAAAGATAGGAGCGCAGTGGATATACCACTAATCTTCGCATCAGGTGCATTGCACTGACCAATTGACAAATGATTAGAGAGACTGTTTAGGATCAACTCGACGAAAATTGGGCAGATACAATATTCCAATTATAGAAATTGTTGCAGAACGACTATCGGTCAACTTGACTGATGTGACTGGATGTACCAATTCATTCTGAATGTTTTCTTCCGAAGTTCCATCTTTTCAGTTGTTCCATTCAAGCTGGATCATATTTGTCTCCTTACAAACCATCATTTTTATCTTAACTTATCTTGGTTTTGGAATTATTCAATTCTCAAATATCATAGATTTCATTCAATTGTCATAGAGTATTTTGGGTTAAGAGATTTAGTGACTCTAAGATCTATGAAATGTTCAAAATGTATTCAAAGTGATTCATGATCATCAAAAAGCAATATTGTATTAAATATCCAAACCATTCAACATTCATGATATTTGAGAATTGAATCATTCCAAAACCAAGATGAGTGGAGATATGGATGATGGTTTGTAAGGACACAAATATAATCCATCTTGAATGGAACAACTGAAAAGATGGAACTTTGGAAGGAAACATTCAGAATGGATTGTCACATCCAGTCACATCAGTTAAGTTGACCTGTAGTTGTTCTGCAACAATTTCCATAATCAGAATATTGTATCTGCTCAATTTTCGTCGAGTTGATCCTAAAAAGTCTCTCTAATCATTCGTCAATTGGTCAGTGGAATGCACCTGATGCGAAGATTTGTGATATATCTACTGCGCTTCTATCTTCCCTGCATTTTCCTTCAATGCTACCCAATGATCATGGTAGGATTTGACGTACAGATGTATGGTACATCTACATCCCTTTTGCTTTTTCTTCATCCACCTATGATTCTTTTGAAAGAATCTGATAGTGGTATTATTCAACGCAAGGACTTGTATATCCACTGCGCTTCTGCCTCTTCTTCATTTTCCTATGACGCTACCTAATGACATTGATCATTGTGGTACATAACATGAAGATGTATGGTACATATGCATCCTTCTTGCTTTTTCTTCATCTACCTGCGATGCTATTGGAAGAATCTGACGATAGTGTACCTGACGCAAGGACCTGTGGTATATCCACTGCACTCCTGCCTCTTCTTCATTTTCCTTCTACGCTACCTAATGATATTGATCGTGGTGGTAAGTAACATACAGATGTATAGCATACCTGCATCCTTCCTACTCTTCCTTGATCCACCTGTAATTTCACTCAAAGAATCTAGGGAAACCATTTTGTACATAGTTCATAATTTTGATTCAGGATGTCATATTTCAGTATACTTGAAGTGCTCGGTGGCTAATCTTATTTCCGAATGTTTTTCAAACTTGCTATGATTGAATTCACATTCATTATCTATCCACTATCCTGCTTTATTATTTGTCCACGATTCTGATTGCAGAACAGTGGATACCAGCAGACTGTCCATTAGAGATTATGGTATATCCATTATACTTTTGCCTGTCAAAGAAATAGCAAATGAACTTCAATAATCACCCTTGAGCAGGCTCAGTATGATCTTTTCCATCGATTGCCTACGATCTTAATTGGAGATATCGACAGTGGAGCCTTCTGAAGTGGCTGGTCATCTGGTTCCGATCAGCTACTTCGGAAAGCTCCAGTAGTTGACTGTCTGTTAGAACTTATGATATATCCCTGACTTTCTGGTATGTGGAGGAATTGCAAATAAACTTGAACCTTCCCCCTTGGGCATGCTCAATTTGATCCATTTGCTCATTTCCCAACCACTCCAGCAGGAGAATCTGATAGTAGATCGTTTGTAAGAGGGTTATGGTATATCCGATGAGATTTCACCTAAAAAGTAATGTATAAATTTGAAGCATTTTCCCGACTAGACCTTGCATGAATTATTTGATCATGAGCCTGTAGTTTTGTTGGGGAGAACCGACAGTAGCATACTGGGCATTCTTGTCATATGCAGTCTACCGAAAAATAGTGATCTACCGGGGTAGAACGCATACTACAACATATACGAATGTTGTATGCGGTCTACCTCAGCAGAGCGTACACTGCATCGCGTATGCATGATGATTCTCATTACGATTTTGAGATATATGACTCATTATCTTCAGAGTCAGGATTCTCATCTTCCGCAATTTCCATTTTAAGTTACGAAGATGGATAATATTAATTTCAATTGGAACGGCTGAAAAAGAAAATTCTGATTTTACCGATGATGATGATCAATCCCAGAATCATTACCGAAAGTGAAGCCCCATGGCTTCAAATGAATTCATTATGAATTTCTCCTGAACTGTTGTGCTGCGTGGGTTGAGGAGGAGAAGATTCCACAACCTTTTCCTTCTGGGTGTATTATTTGATTAAGGGGTCTTTCTGGTTAAGATTTTACGGAAAATTTTTTTTTCAAACATTTTTTTCTCATAGAAAGAATTGAGATATCGTTCTGCAAATTTTTTGGTATGTTTACTGAACACTAAATATTACAAAAGATGTTTTTTTCAGATTCAAACAAATTTTTTTATCGTCCTACCAGTTTAAACAACAAGACACTGAAAAATGATGGTGGGAGTGATTTGGGGTAGTGCTTCCGCGGGATTGTAGAAATTATTGATCTTGTCTTCTCTTGTCTCGCAAATCGAGACAATATCGAGACGAGATGCGTAAAATCGCATTCAAGACAAGAACAATATGTACCAATCGAGAAAAGCGTATCGTCGAGATCAGTTGGTCAAGATCTTGACTAGATCTCGATCTCGTATCATCAAAATCACTAATGCGCAGTGAGGACAAATTTTACAGTAAATTATTGCAGTGTTGGTTATGAACTTTGTATATCTATATATACTGTATATTTAGATATACAAACAATGTTAAATAACAAAGACGTAGTATAGATAGACCGAGCCCGTATATGGCGGGAGTTTGAGAAAGACAAAAACAGAAACTCTTCCAACCGTATTTCAAAATAGGTGGGAGAGTTTCTATCCCTCTCAGACTAAAAGACGATAGTAAATGAACAGAGCTAATATGTTTGTTCTGCAAGACTACACTACTGCCACGACAGCCGTCACTATATAGTACGACCACGAGTGCTTTCAGATTGGACTCGCAAACGTTACGAACACAAGGAAAATTTGGTAGGGGGTCTTTTTGCCGAATAAACCTAATTCGACAATCGCTAGTCATTTCTAGAGATCACTACGAAATCTCCTAGTGATTTCTAGAGGTGACTATCGATTGTCAAATCACAGTGTATTCGGCGAAAAACGTTTTCGGCAAAAAGACCCCCTACCGAAAATTTCCTTGGGTCCCAAATGGGATTGCTTAAGAACCCGCATGGAAATGAGTGGGTACCCACAGAGGAAGATGCAGCTCGAAAGGATAGTAATCTTGATTAGAAGTTGGAGAATATTTCTTAAAATCTGAGAATTTTTCTCAAGTTCGTAATAAACATAAAACGGTTCAGATTTCTCTTGAATATTGCTCGAAAAACAATGAAAAATTATCAATACTTAACAAACCATGAAAACAAATATGAAGTTTCCAAAAGTCGCGCATGAAATTTTACAAAGTGAATAACAAAATTCTGTAATTTGAAAATAAGATTTCAAAATTTTGTTACTCACTTTGTAAAATTGCATGCGCGACTTTTGGAAACTTCATATTTGTTTCTATGATTTGTTGAGTATTGATAACTTCTCATTGTTTTCCGAGCAATATTCAAGAGGAATTTGAACTGTTTTATGTTTATTACTAACTGAAGAAAAATTCTTAGATTTCAAGAAATATTCTCCAATTTTCTATTGAAGATCACTATCCTTCCGAGCTGCATTTGTCTCCGTGCCCATGGGTTCCCAGGGATTCACACACTTATCGGAACCACCTGGATTTTTTTGACACGGAAAACATGAGCCGAAGATTCAGTTTTTTCCTTAGAATCAGGTTATTCGGGTATTCGAAAAGTGCTATTTAGATATCCTATCGTATTCAAAATTGACACCCGTAGTGAATGTGCTCCTGTATCAGAGCAAACCACGAACATCGTTTCACCCTTGATTATCTGTTGGCTATAATCAGCGAACGTGACATCATTATGACTGGTGGAAGTTATTATTTCCTCGAATTGAGGATGATAAACATGAGTTGTGAATTTCCATTTGCGAGTAGTTGCTTCGAAGATACAACCACACGACAATTTTTGTATACCAAATTCTTTATCGTTCCATTTATCAATTATGTACTACTACGTCATATGTGTTCTGATAGGTATTGTTCGTCTCCGAATTGGATTTACATTAAAACTGTGTCAGAGTACAATGTTGATTTCGCTCGATTCTTGAACGTTTCAGCCAACTTGGCCATAGTTTCTTTTGGATTGACTGTGGGATGGTCATCAACGGCTTTACCTAAATTACTGAAATCAGATTTGTTCCTGTCGATCAGCGACAATGAGGCATCATTGATTGTATTCTCACCATGGGCTGGAATTCTGATTGGTACGGCAATAGGAACAAAGACACTGGATAAATTTGAAGGAAAATAACTTTGCTTATCACTGCCGTTCCTTATACCGTTGATCCGATATGTTGGGCCGTGGCCCCAAGTGTTGAGGTATTCGATAATTTACCGCGTATGAGGAAATTATTCATGAAAGGCAAAACGTCATAATACGTGAGTGTTCGACCTTCGCCGTGTTGATATAGGAAATAACAATTGAAATTGGAAGGACTTCCCAATTGATGAGAATATTGAGAGAATTAGATTAGCTGACAATTGAATCGACTCGACGTAGTGACTGGAAGATATAAAATACGGATGAGAAGCGGACTGCAGATTGAAGGAAGAGGGAATAGATTCCGTCTCGTTTTTTGTTTAAAAAAGAAAAAAGAAGGACGAGTGTTCAGTTTTGACACTATAATTTACGAATAACAATATAATATAAACTCCAAGGAATAAACTCCCTACAACGGAATTCACAAAGATGGGTCAGTTAGAAGGTACACAAGTACCCTATCCAAAGGACCCGAAATGGAGAGATGAATCTGGCCAAGATTCACGCGTCATTCACTCACTCATACATACAACCGTTGCGGTGCACCGTGAAAAAGTCGGGGGAGATTTCCTGGTCCAGTGACGATCGACGATAGAATTTGGAGGTGTCCAGCAGAAGATGCCCAAGATGAGGAACCGCGTCAAGAATTAATACACGATAACGGCGTATTCCCAGAGGAATTCGGAGATAACGTAATCACAGCGGATCGCGAGGAGATGAAAACTAATTACACCAAATACTTTACACATGGAAAGATAATCGGAGAGAACACACACTCGTTGCTCTAAGAGTGTCATGACCCACTGAACTTGGAAGGGATTGACAGCCAAAGGTATGAAATATCTTCGATCCCCACTCTCTAATTGCCGTGTAATGAGAGTGTGTAATTGTGGTGTGCGACGAATTGCTCTGCTACAGGTGCTACGATCAAACAGTGACCAATATTCGAAATCCGCTGTCTTTCCCGTTCAAATCTTATGAACTTGTAGTATAATAAGTACACTATATCTAGGAGAAGTGCACTACCCTACCAGCAAACCTATCGCTTTCACGTCGCATCTGCGTGGAGGCAACGTGGACAAAACACGGAGAAAAAGGAATTCGCTGTGGCAGCGGAATCTGCTTTTGCTGGGTTCCTTTTGCCAGAGCAGCCAATTTTTTGCTGTGACAGCAAACTATTCGCTGTTCCAGCAATCTTGTTAGCTGCGACAGCGAATTTTTAGCTGGGGCAGCAAAAAATGTTTGCTATCCCAGCAAAATTTGTTTGCTGTTCTGTGTATAATACTGAAAATTTGCTGACGGAGCAAACATTCTTCGCTGTCACAGCTAAAAAATTGCTGTCGTAGCTAACACGATTGCTGTTATGGCAAATTCTTAGCTAGGTCAGCAAAAAATTTTGTCATTCTATATATGATACCTCGATTTGCTGCGTCAGCAAATTCTTTCTCTCCGTGAAGGGTTCCTCTGTAATGTTGCGTTTCCTCTCTCAATTAATTCAATCAGAGAAATGTTGTTCCATTGTGAAGATAGTGAGTTCCATTGCTGGAGCAATGAACTTTCACCAGTAGTTGCACTGTAAAACATGTATTTATATTTATATATTTCCTCAAACATATAAAATTCTGAAAATTTATCGACAAGATCAATATTCTTGAGGTATTGTCAAGGCGAGATGAAGATGATTCATTTCAAGAATCATTCAAGAACAAGACGATATCATTATTTTCATATTCTTCAAGAACAAGACAATGTTCTAGACAACATCGTATCGTCTCGTATTGTAGGAGCACTAATTTGGGGCGACCGGATGATCTGATAAAGGAAAGAAACATTGCAAATTATTCCTTGTTGAAGTGACTATCGCATGAACTAGGATATTTTTTTTCCATTGAAAAATAACAAAATGGCGGCCATTTTTCGAGGAAATCGCTTTTTAAGGGTGGAAAATCGGATAATTTTCTACCAATCGAAGAGATCCTAGTTCATGCGATAACCACTTCAATAAGGAATAATTTGCCCTTTCATTTTCTTTTTCAGATCATTCGGTCGCCCCAAATCACTCCCACCGTCATTTTTTAGTTTTTTTGTTGTTCAAATTAGTGTAACGGTAAAGAAAATTTGTTTAAATCTGAAAAAAATATTCTTGTAATATTGAATGTTCAATAAATGTATCTACAAATTTTCAGAACGATATCTCAATTTGTTTTAGGAGAAATAAATGTTCGAAAACAAAGATTTTTCCTTGAAAGCCTGTACCAGAAAGATCCCTTAAATACTACGAGGAAAAACTATTTGTTTCCAATATTGATTGCATGTGGAACAATCCGATGAGTACCAATACAAAAATGGATAAGTGAGTATGGTATGTCCAAACGGATTCCATCGGAAACATTTTGTTTTGCGTTTCCACATAGGCTCCAATTCAAAACTGTTACATCGAATGGCGGTTGGAAATTTCCAATAGGTTCCAATGTGTTCCTTAAATTTAAAAAAACTCAATTCCCAACGGTCAAAAATTCGGTATTTCCAAATGAATTCCGTTGAAAACACACGTCTCCTGTATTTCCGATAGAATCCAACGAATGCGAATACAAATGTTTATGAAATAACCCACTTCTGTCATTCAAGATGAATTCCATTGATGAAACTTGTTCATTTGGTCTTCCGTATAAAATCCAATGAATACTCATACGAAAATATATCAAAGTATTCACATTGCAATTTTCACACAGGCTCATACATTATTATATTCAACCGATGGATGATTGAATCGGATGAACACGTCACTTTAATTGATCTTTTCTAATGCATCGCGTAGGTACCGTGGGTTTAGCTTAGGTCGTTAGAGCGTTGGTATAGTAGATCGCGCAACATCAGGTAGGAATTGGTTTAGGTAGGTTCGATTCTCTCCGAGGTTTCCAATATTCTCTCCATCGCATTGAGCACGAAGTGAACGTTGGTGGTAATCTGCAAGTGTCTCCTCTGAAACATGATTTTTGCTCAAAATTCAGTTTTTTATTTTCAAAAACATTTTGGGCCAAAGCATGCATATTTTACTGAATAATCATTGTTCATGTATTATTATAACTTTACAACTTTTTTGGCATATAATTGCTGTCATGAGTGTGGCGCTAGTTTCTTACAAGTTCCTGGTCCGTTACTACTGAGTGCCTCGCTAGTTTTGATGACTAGAATTTAGTTAAGTGACGTGTTACATTCTACTAAGTTACTCGTAAGTTTTCCTTATGAGTGACTCACAAGTAAGATAGGTGAACTTATAAGTAACTCTCGATGTACTAGAGAAAATTTCTACTAGGGGTTAGTTGGTGCAACTATCGAGTTAGTTGAGGCCGCTAACTTGATACTTGTCCTGACTACTAAGTAGTTGCGGCAACTGTTTAAGTAGATGATCAAAAATCGACTATTTAAGTAGGTGCTGCGACTATTCCTTTATCTCCGTGTACCAGCGGAATATCTACATTCACGGGTCATTATTGGATATATACAATGGGGATAACATCAATTTTCTCCATCATACACGTGCGGAATGATGGAAATTCGAGAGTGATGCTTTAAAGACCGTGAAAAGACTTCCGCGAATAATCACACTTCAAAGTGATTCTTTCAACTCAATTATTTATATCAGCGAAATATTCATATACACGGGCCGTGATTGGATACATGAGATGTGGAAGACTTTCATTTTTTTCATCATACACGTGCAGCATGATGGAAAATCGAGAGTGATGCTATAAAGAACGTCAAACAACCGTGAAAAGACTTTTGGTAATAATTGCACTCTTAAGTCATTGTTCCAACTTAATCGTTTCACCAGAGGAATATCTACATTCACAGGTCATTGAATATATCAGATGAGAATAACATTCATTTCCTTCATCATACACGTGCAGAATGATGGAAACCGATAGTCACGCTATATAGACCGTCAAAAAACCGTTAGAAAACCGTGAAAACACTGTCAGTGATCATCACTCTTCAAAGTCATTCTTCCAATTCAATTGTTCATACCAGCGGAATATTTATTAGGTGTATAACTTTGCTTCCGCCGTTTTTTTCCGAAATTCGAGGCTTTATTGTGAAAAACTGGTTATACATTTATGATGAAAAGTATTGTCCATCGCTGACCACTAATTTCTCCCATCTTTCGGGCAGCATACGAATCCCGCGTTGGAAAAACTGGTCATCTTTTGAAGCGATCCACAAATCGATCCAATTTTTTACTTCTCCATAAGACCGGAAGTGCTGGTCAGCTAGGCCGTGTGCGTTTGATCGAAACAAGTGATAGTCCAAGGGAACAACGTCTGAAGAATACGGTGAGTGGGGTAGGACTTCCCATTTCACAGTTTTCAAGTATGTCTTGACCACTTTCGCAACATGGGGTCGAGCATTGTCATGCTGTAAAATCACTTCATCATGTCTCTCGTTGTATTGTGGCCGTTTGTCTCTCAATGCTCGGCTCAAACGCATTAATTGCGTTCGATAACGATCGCTTGTGATTGTTTCAGTCGGTTTTATCAACTCATAATACACAACGCTGAGCTGGTCCCACCAAATACTGAGCATAACCTTGGAACCGTGAATATTCGGTTTGGCCGTCGACGTGGAAGTATGGCCGGGATATCCCCATGATTTTCTGCGCTTGGGGTTATCGTGATGAACCCATTCTTCGTCCTCAGTCACAATGCGATGCAGAAATCCTTTCCCTCCTTGCCTTGCAAGCAGCTGTTCACAAACACACAAACGCCGTTCAACGTCTCTCGCTTCAACTCGTACGGCACCCAATTTCCTTGTTTCTGAATCATTCCCATGACTTTCAGGCGTTTTGAAATGGCTGGTTGCGTCACCCCCAATGATCCTGCCAATTCTTGTTGCGTTTGACCCGAGTCTTGATCGAGCAATGCCTCCAATTCTACATCTTTGAAAACATTCTCTCTTCCATCGACATGCTGGTCTTTGACGTTAAAATCACCGTTCTTGAAGCGTTGAAACCCCTTTCGGCACGTTCTTCCACTAATAGCGGTCTCAACATAGGTATTTGAGAGCATTCGATGAGCCTCAGCCGCGAATTTTTTCATATTGAAGCAGAAAATTAAAACCCCCCGCAAATGACGAGAATTTGGCTCGTAACCTGACATGTTTAATCGAGAATAACTTTATGACGCAGACACAGATCGACTTATATTTTGATGGTGTTATGTTTACAAATACCTAAACCTATTGTATGACATCTATGATCTATTTATTTCAACCACCACTTACCGCTACAGCCATCTATTGCAAAACGGGGGAAGCAAAGTTATACACCTAATACATTCACGGGTCATCACTTCATAGCATCACTGTCGATTTTCCATCATTCCGCACGTGTATGATAAAGAGAATGGATGTTATTCACATTGTATATATCCAACAATGACCCGTGAATGTAAATATTCCGCTGGTATGAACAATTAGGTTGGAACAATTACTTGAAAGTGTGATTATTCGCGAAAGTCTTTCCACGGTCTATAGTATCACTCTCGATTTTCCATCATTCACTGAATGATAGGAAAAATGAATGTTATTCACATTTTGTGTATCCAATAATGACCCGTGAATGTTGACATCCGCTGGTATAAACAATTAAGTTGAAAAAATGACTTCACAGCAGTGTTGCCAGAATTCTTTCCTCAGATTCCCCAATTCTGATGAACAAAATCCCCACAAAATCCCAAATTTTCACATTGAATCCCCAAAAAATCCCCAAAATTTTATTTTTCAAATTTTCCGCCAAAATAATTGATTTTTCCCGCCTTGAGCATACAATCTTGGACAATTGAACTTTATTCCTTTGTTTTATGTATTTCAAGTATTGCTGTTACAAAAGAAAAGTGATTTATCTGAAAAATGTACGACAAATACATAATAATCCAAATAAAACATTCGTTGAAAGTAAAGGAAGAATGATATATTGATGAGAAGTATAAAAAAGAGCTGACTGATCAACTGATGGTATAGTGGGAGGATCTAATCCGTTCTCTTTCAATTTCATCAAATTAAGAACACCTTCAAATGAATTCTGATTGTGATTATAATATTCACCTAAATAGCACACAAGAATCTCAAATGAATTCTGAAAGAAAAGTTCTTGATAACTTTTGCAGAATACGACGAGTTTTTAAAAAGTTTCAAAAAGAATGCGATTCATCAAACATTTCCTCTTGAAATTCTATAGGAGTTCTTTGAGAATTCTAACGGCACTCGCAAGTGTTTGACAAATCAAATTGTTCTTGGACTTCTTGGTGGGAATTTTTTGAATTTCAAAAGAGTTCAAGAAAAGTTTTCTCTTCATAATTCAAGAACAGTTTCCTACTCGTCAGTGGTAAATAAATGAATAAATGATTCTATAATGATTTTTGTGTATTACCTGGGGGGTTTCAGTACATGAGGGAATTGTTTTTCCATAAAAAATGAATTTTCTCTTTGCTTTGAGGGGGTATTTTGTAGGGATCATGGTTCCGTCCGTGTAACAGAAATGATTAGTTCTCTAGAGAATTCTTACAAAATTATTTTATAACTGAATATGTTCTTAAAGAACTCTCAAAGAATTCAAAAAACTATTGAATAAGAAGTTAATTAGAAGAGTTATTTCCGATTGATTCACGAACTTCTGTACTATCTGAGCAGTTACGTTACGGAGTTGTTTGACTGTACCCTCAGTTTTCAAATGTTTCAGTTCTAACAGAATTTCCCAAATCTCCCCAATTTCTCCATGATTCCCCACAAAATCCCCTCATATCCACGTTCCCCAATTCCTCCCCACACTGCCTTGAAAATCCCCACATTTGGGGAATTCCCCACCATCTGGCAACACTGTTATTTTCATATTTTTCAAAAACAAGACAATATTTCAGACAATATCGTATCGTCTCGTATTGTGGAAGCACTACTCCTGATACTCCTTGTATCAGAGTGCTGATGACGTGTGTGTTTTTTCGTGGATAATTTCGGAGTAAAGTGTCGTCGCCGTGTGGCATCCTTCACGCGGTCACTTCCCATTTCCCTGATCACATTTTTCAGTCTATGATGTATTCTTCTGGCAAGTGCTCGAACGGCCATGTCTCTGAAAGCGGTGAGGTCTGTATCTATTTGAGAAGGGCTAGGAACTTCTAGTAATCATTCTCGGCTCCACGAATGATTGTCTTCCAAGTGAATGCGATTCCGGGCACTTGCTCCCTCACCTATTCTTCCCCTCCGCTCAGTTCGCCCGCCTCTGTGTAAGTTTTATGGTCGCGGTTTCCCTTCGCCTCCCCGACGCCGCCTTTTTCGATGAAAGTAAACGACTTGACCATGTAGTTTGTCCCCCTTGTGTTCAAGCCTTTCTGTCATCGCGCGCCTATCCGTGCGCCTTGAATTCCTCCGAATGATTCAGAATTGTTTATTGAGAAATAGTGACGAAATCGCTCAAATCGCTGAAATCCAAACTATACGTACGTGAGACAACACGCATTCAACCTTACTTCTTGAGTCTAGTTCCCTTCGTATAAGTCTCAGGATCGATCCCCCCCCCCCCTCTTCCTGAACTTCTCCATTCCCTTTGTGTTCCCAATACTCGTACGAGCTCTTTTGCTGTTTTGGTTGTTTTTTTCAGGATCCACAGCTGACTATAAATATCTGCGCTGGCATAGCGTAGAGGCGCTCAACATCTGCGCCTTTGTGAAGTGGGAATTTGACCCTGCCTTCATCAACAGGAAAATGTTTTTTCAGTGTTCAACGATAATGAGCAAAACTCACTGTCAAGTGAAGGAAGTAATTCAAATATATGAGGACGAATACAGGAAATGATGAATAATACGAATATTAAAATTGTTATCATATCAAGATTACCATAGCAACAGTACTCTTGTTTACTTCAGTAGCAATGTATGTACAATATTGATTCCAATGTAAATTCAGTTCTACTCGCATTTACGTGAGCGATCATGTCAAATCAACAACAACCAATCCGAAACTAGCACGGGCTCCTCTTCCAGTAGGTTTGGAGGATCGCCAGTGTTGTTTTTAAGAACCTAATTGTCATACCTTTGTTCCGCCAAACAGGTTTCCCAAGATTTCTGATAGCCAACTGCAAGAAGAAATCATCTCCAAATAGTTGGTGTCCTTGAATAGTAGGTTCTATTTCACCATTCTGTAATGAGAAATCATGAGTAGTAAAATGGATTTCCCTTGCATGTGTATAGGAAAATCGGCAGCCTTGTGCTAATTTTCATTTCCTACTTTTTGTTGGCTGATTGGACAATAAAGAATCGACAAATACATACAGCAGTGTCAGAATATAATTTCTCGGCTTCATTTTGAAATTATTCGGTTTGATTTTTTGGAAAGTTTATGGATATGAATCTAAAAAAAACTTCAACAAAGTAAAAATCAACTTCAAGTTCATGAAAATACGTGCATTCCTCACAAGAACAGTTGAAGATAAATCCTTCGAAAAAAACTCCACTTTTCTTAGAATCTCATTTACAGATATTCCATCCAGAAAAGAAAATGTAGAATCATCATTGAGTACCAAGTACATTTGGTTATCCAGGAGTTATTCAAACAACTTTTGATATGTGGTGTCTCTGATGCGTCGAAAGTGCATTCGAAGTCAATTATAAATTTCACACTGTAAAAAAGAAATCTTGAATTCAGATCATTCCATGACTGAATTTATAATGTAAACAAATTGAGCTCAAAAAACTATCGCCAACACAATGGTAAAAGCATCGTCTTGAATTTAGATGAAAACAGATTAGGATTCACTTTTCACAGTGTAAGAAAAATCTCCGTCCCAAATAGTTTGAGATCCACACCAATGCAGAATACTTGGCGTTGCCGATGAAAATTTTGAAAAATTATATCATCCAAGTTCACATTTTGATGAATGTATGAAATCAATTCCAATATAATTACGGCTTAAAACTTCCATCGCCAGTCACGCCAAGTACACTGCATTGATTTGGATCTCAAAATGTTCGGGACGAAGACGTTCCTTAAAAGTTACAATCCACTTTGAATGCACTTTCGACGCATCAGAGTTACAACATACCAAAAGTTGGTTCAATAAAATTTGGATAACCAAATGTACTTGTCACTTAATGATGATTTCACATCTTTTTTTCCCTCATTGAAACATCCCAGGGTGGTCAGTGGTCAAGGGAGTCTACCGGAATGGACCAATTGCATGTTTGATTTGAAAAGAATAACCAATAAGCAAATGACGAAGTTCCAGGCCTGGCTACCCTGTATCTGTGAATAAGATTCTAGGAGATGTGAAGTTCTTTCTCAAGGATTACTTCTCAAGTATTACTCTGAGAAGTGTACATATTGTTATGGATTTGGCCTCATTTTTTCACTCTTTTGAAGTTTTTTTGGGGCTTCACTGATTTTCATGAATGCCATTCATTCACTCTACTCATCCTATTCCACTATTCTCTGAAAATCAGAATATTAAAGAGAGGAGTTATAACGGAGTACTATTCAAAGCCTGAGCGCTTTCTTTTCCAAAAGATCTTTCTGGTTAAGATTTCCAAAAAAAAAAATTTTGTTCCCAAACATTTTTTTTCACGAAAAAATTGAGATATAATTTTGAAAACTTGTAGTTATATTCACTAGACCCCAAATACGTGGAAGAAAGTATGGGTATCGTAATGATCTGGAGCGCAGTGAGAAGAGGAAGTGTAAGTGACGATATTGTATCGCTATGGTAACGATATAGATGGTTCTGGCTAGCCATCTATATCATTCTTCGAAGGATCTGTTTCGTCATGGCAACGATACTGATATCCCTATACTTGACACAGTAGTGACAACGATCCCGTATCGTTATGAGGACGATATTTTCTTTTTCCAACAGCGTGTGCAAAATTAGGTTTTCTGAGCTTGTGTTGCGTGCGCAAAGTGAGTGATTCCCACACAGCAGTCAGACCAGTGCGGGAAAGCAATAAGCATGCGGTAGCGAGCGTAGCGTAGCGAGGGCGACAAGCTTCACGCTCGTGCGAGAATCACCAAATTTGCGCATTTGTTACACAATGTACTATTCCCAAGCCTGTGTTGCGTGGGCAAAGTAAGCAAATTCCCACACGGCAATCAGAACAGTGCGGGAAAGCAATAAGCATGCGGTAAAGTAACTAGTTGTTCCAATCAAACCAAAATACACTTTGTAAAGGTATCGTGGAATTCCTTTTTCTTTCCTTTCTCTTACAAATACCTTTTGAAAATGTATACATACAGATTCAGCCTTACTCTTTGGATTACTTACGCACTTTTAACTATTTGAATAATTTATCATGGAAGACATTTTTCCAAATGATCGATCCTTTTCACCTGTATGAATCGCACGTAGAGTATGATTAGGACCTACAATAAGGTGCCTAGAGAGGCGGATACTCCGTTTCTCCGCCATTTTCATGAAATAATTGGTAAAATACATCATCAAATGTAAGAGAACACCCTTCTATTGTCGTGTTCGAAGGTGCTGTGAGAGTCCCGTTACAAAAAACCTATAAAATCTCTTTGACGAGTGGGGAAATGAATAGGGTTCTATGTGTTACGTTCCGGAACAAATTGGATTTCTCTCTTCCCTTCGAACAATCGAATATGTGGACATATGCGAAAATATTCTTTCCTTAGCGTTCCACGATTTGCAAAAAATTTTTTTTTCGACCACACCTATCGAACATAGTAGAAGATGTTCTTTGTGATCCACATAATGTACTTTGACGGCTGAACACGAGATTTGAGGTAGTGCTCGCTAGGCACATCGTTTTTACCGAGATTTGCGGGGTTTTTGAACTTTAAAGCTGTTCAGCATCTTTGCACGGGAAGGCACAACTCTCTAACTCGGTGCAAATTGTTGTCAGAGGTCTCAAGAATGTTTTCTGATGGCGCAATAGAAAACCGACGGATGTTGCCTCCGAGAAAAATAGTACATTGTGTAACAAGTGTGCAAAGTCAGTGATTTCCGCCCGAGCGTGAAGCTTGTCGCCCGAGCGTAGCAAAGGCGACAAATCACGCGAGTGGGGGGATCATCAATGCGCACGAGTTGCTCATACTATTTTTCCTAACAAGGTGCGCGAACTTCGGTTTTCCAAGCCTGTGTTGCGTGCACAGAGTGACTCACTTTACCGCACGCTTATTGCTTTCCCGCGCTGGTCTAACTGCCGTGTGGGAATCACTCACTTTGCGCACGCAACACAAGCTTGGAAAACTGAATTTTGCACACGCTGTTAGGGAAACGCATTATGTGATTTTTGAATTTGGAAATTTCATCCAAAAATTCTGAAAAAATTCAAATGGATTCTCTGATGAAAAATAAAACGTTTTTGCCTCTGACAATTTTTTGATTCCGAGCTCCTTTCTTGAGTAGAAAGAAGAAATAATATGAAAAAGTCAGATTTCAGCCCCATATCGCTGTGCCATTGAGACCTTCAGAAGTACATTATTTAGATGGATGGAGAATGATGATGAGAGGTCTCGCAAAGATTTTCCGAAATTTTATCAGCCCCTTCGGGTTTATATATAACCAAACAGGGCCGGCGCCAGGGAATCCGCCGCCCCGGGCGAGAGCAAGTCCCGCCGCCCCTGCATCGGGGAGTACTTGACCGACTGAAAAAAAAGGTCCCTATCTCATCAACAATGTCGAATCCCATTTTCATCTGCAGTAACAGAGACAAAAGAAGGATACCCGAGTCACGAGTTTTTTGACGAAGTACAATTTGAAAACCGACGAAAAAAAAATATCTCAAAAAATTGCGATAAAAATGTACTAAAAGGGTGAAAATAACTTTGGGTTTTATAAAGGGCTTATCAATTTTAGGGATGAGATATATTTGAACCGAAACCAACCTTCAACGTATTTCTTCACCCCATTTTTGTACTCGTGCGACTATAAATGAAAGCTTGGACGCTCATTACAGAGTGAACAGCGTAATGAAATTATCCTTCACATTCTAATTACGCTGTTCACTCTGTAATGAGCGTCCAAGTTTTTATTTATAGTCGTACGAGTACAAAAATGGGGTGGAGAAATACGTTGAAGGTTGGTTTCGGTTAAAATATATCTCATCCCCAAAACTGATAAGCCCTTTATGAACCCAAAGTTATTTCCACCCTTTTAGTACATTTTGAACGCAATTCTTTGAGATATTTTTTTCAATTATATTTTTTATTTTATTGTTAAATAAAAGCTCTTTTTAAAAAATATTTTTGTATATATTTCTCGTATTTTATTTCAGCCTGAATTTATTCGAGTAAAAGCTTATGTTGTCCTTTTCAGTACATTTTCTCATTATATTCCCCCACTGAATTTACGATAACCACGTATAATTTCCGGTTTTTTCGTTCTTGATAAAATTCCCGTATATTCCCCGCTTTTCTCAAAATTTCCGTATTTTAGACACCCTTTCACTGTTAAGGAGCTTTCAAGAGCTCTTTTTGGCTTATCAAGCCTTTTCATTCGATACCCATATCGTAAAAGTTTTGATTGGGTGGGTGGGGGGGTTGGGGGTGAGCTGGAGGGCATGAGGGTGGTTATTCGTGTATTGTCACCAGAACCAAACATGTGTGCAAAATTTGAGCCCGATCGCTCCAGTGGAAGTGGGTGAAATATTGATTGCAAAATTCCAGGACATACATACAAGTGAAGTCAAATAAAAGCTTTTAAGAAATAGACAGAACGAAAGTAATCGTGATATAAAAAAATGCTCGTAGTTTTCTTGAGAATATCAAAATTCGGAATTCACTCGTTAACTTTCCCCTCATGTGGCGGATGATCGCTTTGAAATAATGATTATAATTCTTGTGAAATTTAATTCTGACACTTCGTGTAATTTCCAGTTGGTGCTCATTGGAAATAATAAGGATGAAGACAATAAATTTCCCAGCCATCCAAAGCATTTTTTTTTCGAGAACTCGAATGGAATTGTCTCAAAATTTTTTTGAACTAATCAATTCATAAGAAGTTTTGAAAACGTTCTGTTTTGACCCTCAAACGGTAATACCTCTCAAAATCACGTCAACCGTAAACCCCCCACTGAGCATTTCCGTAAGAACCTCGTATTAATATTGTAGCAATATTGATGCGATCTTGGAAGTACCTGTTTTTCAATTTAAAAATGCAATATTACAAAAGTAACTCACAGAAATATCGTTGGAATATCACTTGACAATGTAACATCGCTGTAATTTACTTGTAATTGAATTCTGTGATATTACTGTTGTAAGTCTCATGACAGCTACTTTCAAGATCGCATCAATATCGCTACAATATTAATGCAAGGTTCTAACAGAAATGCTCAGTGGGCCCGGTCTAACAGTATGTGAGACCGATATTACTGTTTGAAGGTTAGAAGTTCGTAAATTGCTCTACTAAATATTTCTATTCTGAGGCTCGAAGCAGAAAACATCTCACTGTTCAGTTACTGACATATTCATAGTTATATTTGAAATATATCATAGAAAAACATAAACCACACAATACCACAGTTCAGAAAGAGTTTTTAGTGCATTCATTTTCAATTCTCATAGTTCCAAATTGATTCAATATGAACTCTTTCTCAACTGAAGTGTTGTGTGGGATATCATGTTGAATGCAACTTCAAATATCTCGCAAACTAAGTGATAAAATGTTTTCTGCTTTGAAGCTTAAACTGGAATAAGTTGAAAGAATATTGATGGAATTTTGAAATTTTTCTACTGAAATCCCAACTATAGGCCTAACTTGAACTGAACCATGATATAACGTACACGTTAATGAGAATTGCCTACAATGAAGATCCAAGCGAAAATAATCATGCAAATGCCCCTTTGTAATTTGTATTATGGAAAGAATCTTTAATAGAAAAATATTTTCTCCCATTTTATTCCAAATCACGTTTCATAGAGCCAGGGTGTCCAGTGGTTATGGAATTCTTACGGAATGGGTCAATTACGTGGTTTGTTTGAAAATGAGAACCAATAAAACAAACGACAAAATTCCAGATTCAAACACCCTGATTGAACTAATAAAAGGGCAGGGATGGGCACTTTTGTATCCCCGGAATACTTTTACTGGGAGTACTTTTTTTTCTTGTGTAAAATGTCTTCATGCCTTCATATGAGGTCAAAAAAAGTACTCCCAGTGAAAGTATTCCGGGAGTACAAAAGTGCCCATCCCTGTAAAAGGGTTGAACTTTCCTTGCTTCTCCCTATGAATAATCATCATCATCATCATGAAGTAATCAGTCTCATAACTGGTTTGATGAAATCCTCCAATCCTGTCTATTACCCGCCAAACATTTAATTTCTACATATCTACGACAGCTCTTGTCTTGTGTAATTCATTTCATATAACTTAATCTAGGTCTACCTTCACAAGTTTTCCCATTCATTTCCCTTTTCAATATTGTTTCCAATAAACTATCATGTCGTAAGGTATGTTCTATCAAATGAATAATGATCGACCTAGTGAAAATGGCTTGTGCTAAAAAGTGTGAGATCAATTCGAGATCACAATAAGAAATCTTTCTTAGACTCTGCCGCCCCCCTAAGTTTGCCGCCCCGGGCAGCCGCCCTGATTGCCCCGCCCTGACGCCGGCCCTGAAACCAAATGTACCGACCAACGTATCTATTCCTGGAATCACCTGTATCACTATGTTTCCGTAAACAGTGGACAATGTTATTGAGCGTTCTCCGTAAGAAGCAAATTCTTTCGTTCTCTTATGCAAAACATGAGGATTATTTGTAAGAATTGCTGGGGCTGAATTTTTGATGTTGCTGAAGTTTGAATCAATTATTGAAACGAATTAGTAATCGAATAACGTAATACTCAGCTGTTGAAGACCCAAAATCGTGCAATACATTCCTTGATCGATGTTTTCAGTTGCACGAAATTACGAAGAATTCATCCGAGAACATGAATAACGATGCATCATCGCACTTTCCATGAAGCATTTTTATCAAAATGTGTTTTCGGTGATCATTCAACATCGGAAAACGTTTGCGAGACCTCTCATCATCATTCTCCACCCATCCAAATGATTTACTCCCAAAGGTCTCAATGGCATAGCGATATCGGGCTGGAATCTGACTTTTCTCATATTATTCCTTCTTTCTACTCAAGAAAGAAGCTCGGAATCAAAAAATTGGTGAGAACAAAAACGTTTATTTCCCATCAGAGAATCCATTCGAATCTTTTCAGAATTTTGGGACGAAATTTCCAAATTAAAAAATCACATATTCCGTTGTTTCTCGGAGGCATCATCCGTCGATTTTCCATTGCGCCATCAGAAAACATTCTTGAGACCTCTGACAACAATTTTCACCGATTCGGAGAGTTGTGCTCCCCCGTGCAAAGATGCTGGACAGCTTGAAAATTCAAAAACTCCGCAAATCCCGGTGCAAAACGATGTGCCTAGCGAGCGCTACCTCAAATCTCGTGTTCAGCCGTCAAAGTACATCATTTGGATCACAAAGAACATCTTCTACTATGTTGAATAGGTGTGCTCTAAAGAAAAATTTTTCGCAAATCGTGGATCGCTAAGGAAAGAATATTTTCATATATGCCCATGTATATGTATGTCTGTATATATATATATAAATATGTGTGTATACAGGGTGTCCCATTGTAATCTTTGAATGCAAATATCTCAAAAACATGCATCTTAAACCAAAAGTACTTCATACCAAAGTTGTTATACAAAGAGGGGGCCACAAAACTACGATATAAGTTTCATCATAGATGGCGTTATGATCGAGTGAAATGGGGTCAACATCATTTTTTTGAACGGGAACCCCCACTTTTTATTGCATATCTTGATTCTACGCAAAAAACTGAGTAACTTTTGCTCGGAACATTTTTCTAAATTTTTGAAGATGGCGCCACAATCGATGAAAAATAAAGTCTATGAAACAATATGCGGATATCTTGGGGAATGCATCCAAGAGCCGAAATATCTCATTCGAATGTTGTTGTTAAGAGAGGGGCTGACAGAATGGCGATATCAGTTCCATAATAGATGACGCTGTGGTCAGTAAAACTAAGTGAACTTCAATTTTTCAAATGGAAACTCCTACTTCTTATCGCATATCATGATTCTACGCGAAAAAATGAGGAAGTTTTGTTTTTGAAACATTTTTCCTAAATTCTTGAAGTTCAAACAGTGGAAAATGAGGTTGATGAAATGAATTGAAGTCATTTACAATGTTTCGGACATGACATTTGTTGTGTTCTGTGTTTAATTCATTCTCTGGAATTATTATTGTTTTGATTTGTTTGTTGAGCGTTGCTTCACACATAATGCAGTAGAACTTTTTCATCAACCTCATTTTCCACCGTTTCCATCTCCAAGAATTTAGGAAAAATGCTTTAGACAAAAATTCCTCATTTTTTTGCGTAGAATCATGATATGCGATGAAGAGTAGGAGTTTCCATTTGAAAAATTGATGTTGACCTCATTTTTACCGACCACAGCGCCATCTACTATGGACCTGATATCGCCATTGTGTCGTCCCCTCTCTCAACAACAACATTCGAATGAGATATTTTGGGTCTTGGATGCATTCCTCAAGATATCCGCATGATGTTTCATAGACTTTATTTTTCATCGATTGTGGCGCCATCTTCAGAAATTTAAAAGAACATTTCAAGCAAAAGTTACTCAGTCTTTTGGGTAGAAGCAAGATATGCAATGAAAATGGAGGTTTCCGTTCAAAAAAATGATGTTGACCCCATTTTGATCGATCATAACGCCATCTATGATGGAACTGATATCGTAGTTTTGTGGCCCCCTCTTTGTATAACAACTTTGATATGAAGTACTTTTGGTTTGAGATGCATGTTTTTGAGATATTTGCATTTAGAGATTAAAATGGGACACCCTGTATAAACGCACGTGAATATGCCTCTAACACGGGTTCACCTGGGTTCGCCCATGAATTTGTCGAGAAGCCTGGAAAGCATTCATCTTGTTCGTGTTCCATACGTGTACCCGTGAAGATCAACACTCTTCCAAAATTCAAATGACGGTAACAATTATCCAAATTGGATTTTAATTCAAGGATATTATAAAAGTAACCAATAATGAAGCATTAGATCACAGCAACAGATAAATTCTTCCGAATTATTATCAAGGGTTGAGTGTTGTTTTCACAGATCTTGCAGCCTGGATTCTACCAAAGTTTAGTAGAAGAATAGTCCCTTTGTACTCAGAGAGATCTCTGGTTGCATATTTTCTCTCACGATAAGTACGTGAAGAAATGCGAGCAGCGGCCTCTGCTAGCATTGGCTAAGGCCTAATGATTCTGCTAACCCAGAGCTCTCTTATTGGAGGAATTCATCACCTTCGACACGCCCTAAGCCATCGACAGGGTTAACGAAGTTGACGAGTCGAGTACGCGTGAAGAAGAATGCACTCTCAATTGCCGATTCAGGACGTGAATTACGCAAGGTTGTAGGAGTCCCGCGTTGTGATTAAGTCGTATCTTTCGGAAAAGAACTTCAACGTGGTTGAATAAGGATAAATAATCATTCCCTCAACCTAAAGGTGTTTTGATAACTAACTTAAATTGTCAAAAACAACCGTGTGAAAAATTGTGACAAGTATGGAACTGTGACTCAAATAGAATGAATCATTGTTTACGAGAAGTACGTGATTCAAAAGTGATTGAAGGAATCACTTTTGGAACACGAAACTTCCATCCTGTAGCGGGGAATATACAATAATATATATATATATATAAATATATATATAGAAAGAAAGAGAGAGAGAGAGAGAGAGAGAGAGAGAGAGAGAGAGAAAGGTCGAATCTGCTGTTTCCTAAAAGTAAGTAAATCACATCTATAATCTTAGCAAATCAAAGTTTTCCCTTGATATCAAATTCTCTCGTTTGTTGCATATTTCAAAAGATTGTCCAAATCATTATACCTTGGTTCTTCTTAATAGATATGACCCATGTAGTACAGAATATTCTGAGAATATTCTCACAACATCCGTAAAATGTACTTTGTCGAATATTCTCACAAGAAGCGTAGAAGATTCGTGAATATCCATACATGATTCTTAGAATATTTGAATGAGACTGTTTCGAATATTCTAGGAACGTTCGTACAATATACGTACAAAGTTTGTGAGGAGATTGATGAGCAACGCATGCGCAATTATCGTGATGACATGAATTCAGTAATGGCAGATCATATTGTTGACAGAGACCCATGGATCACATCTTATTTTTATTTGTATTTGGGGAATAATAAATTTATGAAAGGTGCATTTTGATATCACAAATTTTCTCTGAGAGTGCCATATGTGTGAAAAATAATGCTCAAAAGTGTAATAAAATATTGAGGGATGCCGTATATATTATGATTGCCTGTTGCGGTTATAAGTATCTCATCCATCCATGTGGATTCATAATATTGCTAACAATTCATGATGACAGATGTTTAATGATAAAAAAAATTGGTTGTGAAGTAGTTTTCGGTGACATGCCGAAGTTCATATCGACGGGAATTTTCATTTTAACAGCATTTCCTTCTAATATTCCCACAAAATTCGTGGCATCATATTCTGAGAATATTTGAAACAGTCTCATTCAAACATTCTGAGAATGTGCGTACAATATATTCGCACGTGATAAGAATCTCCATAGAAAATTTGAATATCCTCAACGTATGTTCTCAAAACATTCTCAGAACGTGCGTGTGCTACCAGGGGAAAGTTTTCGATACATTATATTCCGAGTGTTCAATTTTCGTGAACAAAGTTGTAGAGAACTTGGTCGGATTTGAAAGATTTGTTTTTTGAAATTGAATAGATTCTTGTGAATCTTGATCTGGGTTTGATGATTGAATTCCACCCCTGTATAGGGTGTCACGTCCTGGGTGTTCCCATCCAAGACGGCAAGTTAAACTAATTCCCCTATTTATCAATTAAGAAAGGAAGGGGTAGGATTCAGGATCTCAAAAATAGTTAGAAAAGGTGAAACCAGTCAGAAGATTTGAAATCTGGTGACATCACATGTTTATTCTTTAACTGATTATCATATACATTGCAATTTCTTTTGGGGTGAGGCCCGCTTGAAATGACTTAAGATCACAATAAAATGAGAGAATATTTTGAATTCTATGTAGTTTAAGCATCTACTCGCGTACTCCAGTGTTCTTGAACTTTAACGTCAGCTATTCTGAGTGTTCCCTCTAATCCACGCTGTTGAGACAAAAAAATTCGCATCTTATAAACGTGTGACAAGAGGAAAATGTGTTCTTGAGAGGGGGAAATCAAAATTTACTGGAAATCTGAATGGAAGAGAAAATTGATGTGGTAACAATCAGTAAAAAGAATAGAATTGAAGTAACAGGAGGGTTTGAGGGTAGCTAGTCTCTGAATATCACTGTTGAGTAGTCTCAGAGGGACAAACAATTGACTCCTATTGAGGAAGATCAATTGTTTGTAATAGGACCGTATATGGATACGGAAATTTGGGTTATACTTACGTTGATTTCAGTTGTTCAGTTCAGTTTCCAAGGGTTGGCCCAGCGTCGACAATCTCGGATGATGTTTAATGGTGCTTACGCTTCTGAGCGTATAGATGTTAGTTGATTTTGACTCCAATGTCAAAACCTTGAAGATCGGCCAGAGGTTGGCTTAGCGTCAGGAATCCCGGATAATGTTTTCTTGAGCTATTGCGCTTCGTTTGGAGGTAAGCTGTTACAGCTTGTTGGCTATTGAGCCGAGGAGTGTGTCTGGATCTGGCTGTGCACCCGCTTTCAAAGGCTTGTCCAGCCAATCAGAATCCGATTCTTATTTTTTTGATAGAAGGGGTTGTTTTCCTTTCTTCTATCGCTCAGGTGTCGATCGTGAATCTTCACGATTGGCGATCGATCGATTCCCCTTCTGTTTCAATTTTAATTCATTGGTCACGGACCTAAGTTCGGGGGTGATCCATGAATCGATAATTAGTCCCATTGGTGGGCCCTTGAGGTGGAAGGGGCTGCTACCCTTGCATACCTTCCCTTATGGGGGTGCAAGGACTTGTCGAATCATCGATCGTAGGTTGATATATGGTGGTGGAAGGCTTGGTATAGTCCTTCCGTGGGGGGTAAGTTCCGTTGATCGAAGGATTTTCCGATCCATGCCTGTTATCACCGTTTCCTCTTCACATATCCATTCTTCCTATTTCGGTAAGGTAATATACTAATTTTCTGCTTCATCTTTCTAGTTCATTCCTTATTTGAAATTGTGTGTTAACAACTGAATTCGTTGTTTGTTTAGTATTATTTTATAAGAAGGGAATTATTTAATTGTTTTTGATTGCATGTTTTGTTCAAATTAATCTGTTTGGACTCGATTATTTCCTTTTGTTCAGGTTTTTTTGTTTGTTCAATAATTGTTTGTTTATTATTTGGTGAATGAATTGTGAATATTATTTGTTGTTTCATCATCATAATTTGTTATTGTCCCTACTTAATTTATTTACCAAATTATTTATAAAGGAATTGAATTTATGTATAGATAGATTTATATATATATATATATTTTTAAATGTATATACGTACAAGAATACGTATATTTTTAAAGGGAAGGAAAAGTGGATATAACCATGCACATATTCACTTGATGCATACTTCACGCATACCTGTAAGGGTTTGCGTTTGACCGTTTCATTGCCTGGCGCGACGCTTGGTCGGCCGTTGTCGTGTCATCGTGTGCCAGGCTCCTTTATATGGAGTTTGGCAAACAGTAAAAAGAAAGGGTTTGGGTAGGTCAAAATTCGCGCACTCAATTGATGGGGAAAATCTGTTGCAATCATCTTCGCAATCGCATTATTCAATATTTCTGACCGTGCTGGATGGATTGATTATGGGAGACCAAAAGGAAGAGAAATTCTTTGTTGCGATGATTGTTTCTTTTTACAGGAGTTTCTACAATTGTCATGACAGTTTCACTCCTGCTTGCCGTAATTGCAATATAATCCCCTCACGTTGTTGCAGATTCTTGTGATTCGTGCGATGTTCCTTGAGCAGGAATGATACTTTCTTCATATTCAAGATCTGACGTCTCATCATCACCGTGCGCCGAAAATTTGTCCCTTGAAAAATTCAACGAAAATCTATGAGGACATCATGTGAAATCACTCGATCATGAGAGATTTGCATTGATGCGTTTCAACTCAATCTACGTTTCGTTTGTCACTCAATTTGTTTATTCGTTCAGAGAAATATACGAGGGTGGATTGATAAGTTTCCGGCCTGACCAAGAAAAACAACGTTTTTAAGAATTTTTTTTTTTTTATTTCTCAACATAATCTCCTCCAAGGCTGATACTTTTCTCATAGCGGTGTTCTAGTCTAGTAATGCCATCTATATAGACTGATTCGTCGAGCTCCTCAAAATACCCATTTACAGCTTCGATTACTTCTTCATTGTCCGCAAATCTCTTACCGCCAAGCCATTTTTCGAGGTTAGGAAACAGATAATAGTCACTCGGGGCTAGGTCTGGAGAGTAGGGAGGGTGCGGCATTAATTCAAACTTCGGATCGTTGATTTTAGCCATCGCAACGATTGACGTGTGCGCTGGTGCGTTATCGTGATGAAACAAGATTTTTTTCTTCGCCAGATGAGATCGTTTAATTTTCACTTCGTGGCTCAAACGTTGCAATAAGTCTGCGTAGTATTGACCAGTGATAGTTTTACCCTTTTCAAGGTAATCAATGTATATAATACCTCTTGCATCCCAAAAAACAGTAGCCATAACCTTGTTCGCCGAAAAATTGTTTTGCCTTCTTTGGAGTTGGTTCCCTGGTCCAATCCACTGTTTAGACTGTTCTTTGGTTTCAGGAGTGTAGTGGTGGACCCAAGTTTCGTCAACGGTTACGAATCGACGCAAAAATTCGCTTGGATTACGCTTATACAACGCCAAATTGGCGGTAGAAATGTTCTTTCGAATCAATTTTTGGTCGACTGTTAGCAAACGCGGCACCCATCTTGCACAGAGCTTTTCCATATACAAATGTTGGTGCAAAATATTTTGTACACGTTCATATGACATCTTACAGGTCTTAGCTATCTCACGAACTTTTAATCTGCGATCTTTCAGCACTATTTGATGGATTTTTTCGATCATATCTGGAGTTGTGACCTCAATGGGGCGTCCTGAGCGAGGCTCATCAGAGGTGCTCACACGACCCTTTTTAAACTCGGAAACCCACTGCTTAACGGTTGAATATGATGGGGAGGATGTCCCCAGTGTTGAGTCCATCTCTTCTCTAATTTCCTTCGGCGTTAACCCCTTCAAATAAAAGCATTTGATGACAGCACGATTTTCCAGCTTTTCCATTTTTACGAAAAACGCAGAGGCGTCTTGGTCAGCGTGCTCTCAAAACTGAACTAACATGGCGATCGGACCGAAACTATAGCTACAAGCTATCTAAAGATGGTACTATAGAACGCCACCTCAAGGTAGGCCTAGTGGCGCCATCTCTTGGTCAGGCCGGAAACTTATCAATCCACCCTTGTACTTTACATTACTTGGACGTTACTGAGGCATCGTAATTTCCCTTCTTCCCGTTCCCAACTGAAATATCATGTTGCCTCTCCAAATGATGAATCGAAGATGACGTGGAATGTGGACAGGTCAATCGTTCACGGCGAATTCTACATTGAGCACGTTCGCCATTCAGAGATATTTCGAAATGATCCCATACAAAGCTGGGCATCTCCAAATCTAATCAATATATTCAAAACAAGTTAGACTGAAATAACTGAATTGCAAATGGAACATTCCCGAGGAATGTTTGATCATTCGAGAGATCAATTTTTTCAATGGATTTCACCTTGATTCTGAGATCGTGGAATCTCTAGGATTACGATGTGGAAATTGCTACGCACAACGGAAAGAATTATCTGTCAAATTATTGAAAATCTTTTGTGTTGGATCGAAATGTTCACCTTCACGTGAATCGAATTGATAATGAAATTATAAATGGATGTTCAATTGTTATTCCATACACGTACACCAAACAATTTATCATTCGGGAACGGAACTCGCTATTCCCATTACAGACAAAGTCGAAATCCAGCAAACATTCGAATATATTCAATATGTCTCGCTAGGGAATCTTGAAGATATCTGAATTTCAGCCCGGCAGCGATTATGGTGGGGAAGGAACCGACTCGTCTGGGAAGTACTTGGGTCTCGGGAGTCCATACATAGGATGCGTATTGAGTCCAAGGCCAAGTATAATGTATCAGGATTTTTCATTGAATTTTCCTTCCTGACGTTTCGTCTAGATACTGGACATTATCAAGGGGATTATCGGAGAATTGTGAATGGAAAGGTCAAAAAATTGTCTGGACCCATCATGTTGGACCAAGTACTTCCAGAACGAATTGGTTTTTCAGCCGGTCCAACATGATTGATCCGGACGATTTTTCACCTCTTCATTTTTCACTCTTGGATAATTCCTTCGATAATGTCTGGTATCTGGACGAAACTTCGATGAAGGATCCTGATACTCTATACCTCCCCATGGGATGATTGCGGGTCTTCCGGTGGGATATTCTTGATGCCTGTTCTTGATATCCTATTTATCCATCTCTGGTAGTATCTGCTTCCTTGACGTGGTGGGGAGGATGAGTTTCTCAGATTTCGATCTCTCTTTTGGATGGTATGAACTACTTGGGAGGGAGAATACGAACTGGGAGGAACCAAATCATCCTAACGCAAGAAACATTGGTGGAAACGTAGGAAGAGCAGGGGGAAACCACCTTCCTTGACATCTTTTGATATCCTCGAGGAGATGAAATCTTTTCTCGAACCTTGAATTCTCAATTTATAATTTATTGAGAAAAAACAAGAAGGGAGACATAATGGCGTTCTCTTGAGCAGAATATTTCGGAGAGGGAATAGACTCCTGCTCGGATCTCCGTGTGGAGGCTGCTTTAGAGAGCTTCATCCAACAAGGAAGAAACCCAAAGGGAATAAGGAAGGAAGGAGACATCCTTCGAGTTGAAGCATGAGATGTTGGATCACTGAGACAAACAGGGGAACTAGAAAATATGGAATTAGAAATGAATAGGTTGAATATCGATGTGATGAGAGTTGGTGAAATGAGATGACCGCAAGAAGGGAATTTCTGGAATGGAGATTGAAGAATAATCCATACAGGATCAAAGAATGGTCAAGCAGGTGTGAGAATTGAAATGCATAAAAGATTAGGAAATTGGGTAGGAAATTATTCACGACGCACCGAAAGCGGAATGATGGTCAGAATCAGAACAAAGCCGGTGGACACTGTTATAGTTCAGGTATACATGCCCACGTCTGGCTACTCGGAGAAAAATATCGGAAAACGTACGATGGAATAGCAGAAGTGATATAATATTCAAAGGGAGGAGAGAATTTGATGATCATAGGCGACTGGAATGCGGTGATGAGGCAGGAGGAAGAGGGCAACATAATAGGAGATTTTGCGTTGGGGAGGAGAAATGAGAGTGGACAACGGCTAATCGAATTCTGTGGAAGTCATAAAATGGTTATCGCCAACACATCATTCGAAAATCATCCAGGAAGAATCTATACTTGGAAGATGCCAGGAGATACAGCAAGATACCAATTTGATTACATATCAGTGAAACGAAGATTTCCAAAATTTGGATGAAAAATTGGAGGATCAACAAGAGAACGACTTGGGTATAGATAATAGATGGACAAATGTGAAGGGGCTCATAGAACAATGTGCGAATAAAATTTTGAAAGACGATGGAGTAGAACCTTAGAAATCGTGGTTAATGGAAGAAATTCTCTAATTGATCAATAGAAGGAGTGAATCCAAGAATAATAGTAGTGAACAAGACCAGCAGAGACACAAGTCACTGAGGGATAGAATGATAAGAGAATCAAGGGAAGCAAAAGAACAATGATTTGAAGGAAAATATCAGAATATAAAAGTAAGATTACATCCAGGGGACATAGATGAGGCATATAGGATTGTTAAGAGATTCTTTGGACAAATGAAATCCAGAGGCAATAAAATTAGAAATCCTCTAGAACGACAATTGCCAAGAACGGAGAAGAAGATAGGAAAGTGTATCAATCGATCAGAAGATCTGTGTGAAGGAAGCGATGATATAGGGCCTCCAGAGGAGGAGGGGGATGTTGATAAAGAACACTTGAGGGATTCGATTTCGAGATCAGAATTCAACAGGGCTTTAAAAGAATTGAAAAATAATGAAGCGCCAGGAGCAGATGGTATAAGTGCGGACTTTATCAAAGCCTCCGATCGAAGAACTCGCGACGCACTGTTTGAATTGGTCACAGATATGTACGAAAATGGAGGAGTACGGAAAGATTTCCGAAAGAATAAAATTGTCGCCATTCCAAAAAAACTAGGCGCAGACGAATGCGAGAACTACAGAACGATTAGTTGAACTTCACATGCCTCGAAAATACTTACGAAAATTATATACAGGAGAAAAGAGAATAAAATAGAGTAGATTAGCAAAAGATCAGTTCGGTTCTAGGAAAAATAGGGGGACGCGAGAAGCAATTTTAGCACCCAGAACAGTAGTAGAGGAAAGGTTAGAGTTGAAAAGTCTGTGTATATAGGTTTTATAGATATACCGAGAGCATTGGATAATGTTGATTGGGAGAAAATGTTCAAGATTTTGCAAAAGGTAGAAAATAATTTTGAGGACAGGAGAATAATATATGAATTATATAAGAATCAAACCGCAATGATCGAAATAGAGGGTCAAAAAGGAGAAGTACAAATCAAAAGAGGGGTGAGACAAGGATGCTCACCATCATCATTGATTCCCAATTCATATATGGGGCATTCGACGTGAACCGGACACCCCTCCTGTCCAAAATTTGACGCACCCAAATGAAGCCCATGATAGCTCAAATTCCTCGTAAGAACGTCTCGAATGCACCGTGGCTTTTCAGGAAATATATGACCCCTAGCAGAAATTATTCTAGGCATTATCTAGTTATCTCGAGGCCCTCGCAAGTTCTTCTTAAGGCGAAACTAGTCTAGTTGAACTTGCAAGTTAACAGTGAGTTCCTCACAAGTTTGACTGGTAGATACTTCGGCAAAAATCACTCTCGTCATTCTCTGGGCCTCACAAAGGCCTTACTAGTCCCTTGTGAGGGACTTGCAAGGCCTTGTAAGAATCTAGAGAATAACTGGAGTGATTGTATTGACGTTATGTTTACTGCAACATGAAGAAATCTCTCACGTGTTAATTCAATCTTTGTAATGCTTCTGAATATAACAATCATGTTTTGAATTTTTGACAACATTGCAAACACTGCTTATAAATCAATATACATATTGAGTTCAATGCATATACGTGAACACAAGATACCGTCATCAACGTTTTGACTAATATAGTTGGCGCAAGTATAATGTTAAAAGGAGAGCAAAATTTTCGCCAGATCTTGCGTTGAATTTTCGGGGTTAGGAAGATTTCAGAGGTTTGCGTGATCCAGTGATAAAAATGTATAGAAACCGACTGGCTCGGAAGGGAGTGAGAAAGTACCGAAGAAAACGTAAACTTCATGGTAAGGGTTATGATTTGTTTTTTATTTGAACAGTGAATAAGATATGGGCTGAATTATTCAATAATAACCTAAGAATTGCATACGATTTTTCGCAATGCGGGTATTGTATGTAACATACATCTAATAACCCAGATTAGACACAAAAATCAGTTATGAAGTCTGAGAAAAAAACTTTTCCTAAACTCTTTTGAAATTCGAAGAATTGTTTTGAAAACTCTGTAAGAATTTCCTGAATTGTAAAAGAGTTCAGGAGAAATTCTTCTTCCAAAATTCATCAGTAATTCTTGGATGTGATCTGGACAGTACACGGAGAAAAAGGAATTCGCTGTGGCAGCGAAATCTACTTTTGCTGGGTTCCTCTTGCCAGAGCAGCAAATTTTTTGCTGTGACAGCAAACTATTTGCTGTTCCAGCAATCTCCTCTCTGCAAAATCTCCCCTCCTCCAGCAAATCCTCTGAACCCTAGTGTCACTAGTTATCTCTTTGACATCTCAATATTCCCTTGTTCAAGTGTAGAATTATAAGAACCTTCATCAATGTACACGGAGAAAAATGTCATTCAAAAATTTATTAATTTTCATATGAATTTGAAACCCTTTCTTAGGTTTCTGTGCAAACTTAGAGCGATGAAAATTCAGGAATGGATTTTCACTCCAAGATATGAAATGCTATGAATGCAAAGTGAAACGTAACAGATCTGATTGAAACTCAAGTCACTCAATAGTCAAATTTTAGTATGCATTTTGTTTTGTAATCTTTTCAGCATCTTAAATGTTAGTCAGATTCGTTACTTTTTGATTCGTATTCGAGGTCTCTCGTACTTTCAAGTCAACATTCATTTTCTGAACCTCACTGTTTGAGGTTCATTCAGATTTATCAAGGAAACTGAAAAAAAGTTACAAAAAAAAGTTAAAGTTAGAGTTAGTATTTATATGAAATTCCTAGATAGCAGAAGAGTTTCAGAAGAGGTCTATATGAATACATTGTATTCATTATGAACTCCTTTGGAACTCTTGTGCTATCTGGGATTACTACATCTTTGACTGGCATTTTTTTCCGTGTAGCTTTTTCATGTATAGGGACGTAACTACCCTTTCCGCCCCTTGAAGTGGAAAAGCGGAGATAACATTGCGTGAGATAATCTCATATCAATCAAAACAACGTTGACATGAATTCAAAATCACTACTGATCGGTTTATGGGGTCGCTGGAAGGAATAATAAGGGGACAGAAAATTATTTTGATCCAGCAATCTTCAAGGGTGTGTATTCGGTATTTTTATGATGGAATCACTTTTGAATTTTTTCTATGCGGAATCAACGCTACAAAACCACTCCAAAAATTTCATTTCGAGGTTCAGCGACATATGTTGGAAACTCCAGCTCCTAAAACCCACCCCCAACCCCTCTATAGGAGATAAAATTTATATTTCGATCATGAAATCGCTTTACATTTTTCTCTATAGACAATTGACACTGCGAAACGATTCGAAAAATCTTATTCCGAGGTCCCTGAACATATCTTGGAGGCATCAGCTCCTAAAATAATCAACTAAGTCGATTAATCGAAAATCCAAGAATCGAGTGATCAATCGATTAGCCGTCATTCGATTGAGGGGAGGTTCTAGTCAAAATTGAAGAAAAAAGTCTCGAAAGAAGAGATTCCATCACCTTCCCGGTAAAATAGAAGCAGAAACTGAGTATACTAGTACTTCAGCGAAAAAAATGAAACGCGTGAGTTACGACGATATTGAGATTGATGTCGTCCATAATAACGTTGCCATAAATTTTGTGACTGTTTCCAACTTTTAGTCTCAGTGTTTGACATGTAAAAAATTTGGTAGTGATGTGATATTTTCTCGTACGTGTGAGCGTGGACTTGGTTTTGATTTAGTGATCAAATGCAAGTGCAAAGATCCACAACGTGTTTCTTCGAGTCCTCTAGTGAATGGCGCATACGGAATAAATCGCCGTTTGATGTTTGTTATGCGGATTCTGGGACTCGGAATACGTTCGATAAATATTTTTTGTTCCCTAATGGAACTGTCTTCAAGCTTTGCAAATGGTACTTACTATGCATTTCTCACTAATTTGCTTGAGGCAGCAAAGAGTACATTCGGCATTATTCAACGTAAAGCGATTGCTGAAGAAAGACTGAAGAACGCGGAAGCGGGAAATGAAGAAACACATTTAAGCGCGTCGGGCGATGGTTCCTGGAAAAAACCTGGCTTCTCGTCGTTATTTGGAATTGCAACGCTGATCGGAAAATATACGCACAAAGTGTTAGATTCTGTGGTGAAGTAGTCATTCTCCCAACGCTGCAGTAACTGGGCCAACAAAAAAGGAACTGATGAGTATGATAATTGGCATGCAACTCACGAACCAGACTGTAGCATAAATCACAGTGGGAGTGCTGGTAAGATGGAGGTAGATTGTATGAGAGAAATGTTTTGTCGATCAGAATTGCACGGCGTGAAATATGCTACATATATCGGCGACGGTGACACGAAAACCTTCCAAGCTCCCCTCAACTGTAATCCTTATAGCGATCTTACCGTTCATAAGGAGGAATGTATAGGTCATGTGCAGAAGCGCATGGGCACAAGATTACGCGCAGTCAAGAAACAACATAAAGGAATCGGAGGTAAAGGTGCAGGAAAATTAACTGACAAATTGTTAGAAAATTTGACTTTATACTATGGACTCGCCATTAGACGACACCCTGATTCAGTCGAAGAAATGAGAAAAGCTGTGTGGGCGACGTTCCATCATGAATGTTCCACGGATGAGGATCCGAAACATGAAAACTGCCCGCCAGGTGAAAACAGTTGGTGTAAATGGCGTGTTGCAGAAGCTAAGGGAGAACTCACAGATTTCCACCATGAACCTGCTCCCACAGCATCAGTTCAAGAAGCAATTCGACCCGTATATGAAGCTCTTCCACGTGACGATTTGCTGCAAAGATGCACGGGTGGAAACACGCAAAATGACAACGAGAGCTTCAACGCTTGTCTGTGGAAACTGGTCCCCAAACACCTTCATTGTGGCGAACAAACCATCAGAATTGCAGCATATATAGCTCCCGGCATCTTCAATGAAGGCTTTTCATCTATATTAAAAACTATGCAGACGTTGGGAATCGTAATCGGGATAAACAGCAGAAACTTCGCTGCGAAAACTGACGAACAGCGCGTCAAATCAGCAAACGCGAGTCAGTCAGAATGGATGAAAAAGGCCAGAGTTGAACAAATTGGCGCCCAAGTGCAGCAAAACCTTCTCTTTGAAGATTAAGGAGGGACCTTGTATGGTGCTGGGATAGCTGATTAGATGTAAGTATCGAAAAACATAAATTACTCATGGTTTTTTCCTTCCTGAAACTTTAGACGCGTTTTTCTCGAAACAACTTTTTTTTGCGCGCGGTACACGATTCAGCTTCAACGACTCGACCGATTTTGATGTTCGATGGCTCAAATTAAAGCTTATTCAATTTGGGGGGCCATATGAAGGCGTTTTTTGTGAAATTGTTTTTGATTTTTTTCAAAGTTGAAGCAAAGCAAAAAAAACGGTGAAAAAAGGTTTTTTTTCCAGTAAACGGCTGTCATTTTTTTTTAAAAGGGTTTTTCAAGAATCGGAAATTCATATGGCCCCCCAAATTTCATCTCTTCTGAGAATATTTTCAGTTCCTTTGTTTCAGATCATTTGGCAGGGCTGTAGAGTGTTCCGCGCACATTGGTACTCGTCGCGCACGGCTTTATTGAATGAGGACTGGCGCCACCATTTAATTTTTTTTTTGACAAAAAAAATATGATTCATATCTCAAAACATGGACCTTTAAGTAACAATAAAGAATTTTCCAAAAAAACATTGACAATAGCCTAAAAAAAAATCATGAAATGACGTTAATTTTCGGTCCCTTCGACTAGAACCTCCCCTTAATTGATTATTCAACTAACCGATTCGAACTCGCTCATCCCTGCAAGAGGTAATGATGTTCAGTCACATTTGTGCGTATGCGAGTTTACACGACTACCCCTCTGTTATTTGTTCCCTAGAGGGAGAAATGCAGAATCGGCGTGAGATCAGCTCTCCTCCTCTCGCTTGACGGAGATGCAGAATTAAATTTTCCGAACAGATATTATGGAAGAATTATTTGCTTGACAAGTGGAGAAAACGAGCGATGTCCAACGAGGGTTACAATCATACGAATTGGGTATTGTTCATTCTTCCCACCAGTCAACACGATCATCTTCCTCACTATCAATATACTACTCACTCTCAACAGCACGGAAAACAACTGTTGACGTTCATAAATTGACATTGGACGAAACTTACCGGTTTCGAGCTGCCAGAGTATCTCATCACTCGCAGTTTTTTTCCAGGCATCACCAGAAATGCATGTCCAGATCAGATTTCTGGCACTTGAGGTGCTGTTGAAAATCTCTTCTGAAGAGATTACCTGGTTATCTCATGCTCGGACTCATGATAATAGAAAAATAATGCAGACGTAAATTTCTGTTTCGTCCATGCGAAAAGAGATTCTGATGTCAAAATTGCATCATTAGGCTTCGCTTGGAGACTAACTCTTGTAGCTTCACGGTTCAAAATATCTCTGATACCGTCCCATGGACCCTTGCCGTGAGCAGTCGCATGAAAGTGCCATTCAGCTACCATACCAAAATCTCCTCCATGGCATACAAGATTTTTAATTTAAAATTTGTTTTTATAATGCTGTTTCGCACCGTTGCGAATGTGAATTAATTTTTTCACCCCCGGGAATTTTGTTTTCATCTCAAGAGTGATCAAGTTTTGCATGATATGAACTGCACAAACGTCATGCTTGGTGCTGTTGGACAAAAGGATCAGGCTTTTATGAGCGGAATCATTGCCGTTTCTATAGGAAAACAGCACAGAGTCGACTGTACATTGGTTGTTATTATAATCGAAAGCTTGTGCTGCATCTTGGACAATAAAAGCAAAGTTTTCCGGGAAATCAGTATGGATCAAAACCTCATCACTTTTCAAATTCTCCTTCAAATTTCCGATATACTTGGATTGATTTTTAGGAATGTATTGATGTGAGAGGAGTGTTTCCAAACGATCACAAAACTCTTCAACAAAATCTGGCATGGATAGACATTCTTTTTTCGGAGTACATCTATCGGTTGTCTGCCATATGCCGAAGATTGCTTTAGAAATACCATTTTCTTCAAGTATATAAGAAATCAAATTCGGAAATTCTGGGATCTCCGAGTAAGATTGACAGTCACGGAAGTAACGAGATGGTGATGGATCCTTGCACAAAACGAATCGAAAGCAATCTTGATAATTGTCCATTGGAATACATAAACATTGTGTAAGCCTAAACAAGTTCATAGCATCAAACATTGTTTCGAAATTCTGATGAATTGTGCGAACACGAACGGTATGAGTACCATTTGATCCAGTCAGAACACACCATCTTGGCCGAAGCTCAACAAATTGGGGAAACTTGATTGAATATTGCGGAAATGCGGCTTTGAACTGGATGTGAAGACTTTCAACATCGGAAAGTAATAAATATTTTTGCTTTCTTTCTTCCTTGCCATTTTGTTCCACTGATATTACATCTTTCTGATTTGACATCATCCGACTATTTCCATCGACCTCGTAGAAATTCATAACCCGGTTTGCAGTATTCAATGACAATGTTGGACCAGCTTCTGAAACAGGTATCGCCGAAATTCCTGCAGAGGATTTTAATTTTCTTGCTTTCATAACACTGCGTCGTGAATTTTCGAACTCTCTCGTGGTTTGATTGATCGTCCAACAATCAGGAGCTAGCGTGAGGATCATCGTACGTAACAGATCATTTTGAGGTAGACTTGAATATCGAGCTTTCAGTCCATTTAGCATTGCCTCTAACTGTTGTTCTCTAGAAAGATGTGAGTTTTCGTTTGGACCATCAATCTCCACGAGTCAATTGAATTGGAATCCATATTCTCATCCACATCCATTAACTGACTCATTTCATCTGAATTTTCAGACAGAGAAAATTTTCTGCAAGAATGACAAACTTTCTCCTGTCCAGGGTAGTTTGCGAAAACTTCCAACATATTTTTGGGGATCGGTCGTCAAGCTTTGCCAGTATGATGCTCGACATTTTGAGGATTACAGCACCTATCCGAACGAATCTTCGCATAAACGGGTGGCATTATGGAATTTTACCATTAAAAATATTTAGAACATCAGACACAGCTGGGCTCCAAAACGAAGAGACTAGAAACGAGAGCCCTGAAAACGAATGTCTGATACCGATTTTGGGGCACAAGGGGGAGTAGTCGTGAAAACGACTGTTTGCTGAAGATTTTGGTGTGCAATGAAGAGTAGTCGTAGAAACTCCTGTGCGATGGCAATTTCGGTGCGCAATGGGAAGTATTCGTAAAGACGACTGTACGATGCCGATTATGGTGTACAACTTAAAGTGGTCTTGACAAAGAAAATTTTCCTAAAGAAAAACATGCCCGGAAATGAATAAATTGATTTACGTTAGTGGCGGTGCGAATCAGCATTATAAGAACAAATTTCAAATGAAAAATCTCATATATCATTAGGAAGATTTTGGTATGGTAGCTGAATGGCACTTCTATTCCGAGTTGGAATCGGTTAGCCGAATAATCGATTAATCAGATTAAAGCTGATCGATTGACCACTCGATTCTTAGATTTTGGATAAAACGACGTAGTCGATTGTTTGAGGAGCTGGCATCTCTAAGGAATGTCGCTGGAGTTCGGAATGAAATTCTTGGAAGGGTTTTGGAGCGCTGATTCAACATAGAAAAAATTCAGAAGCGATTTTATGATGAAAATATCAATTGTACCCCCTATGAGGGGTCAGGGGTGGATTTGAGGAGCTGAGGTTTCCACCATATGTCGCTCAACCTTGGAATGAAATTCTTGGAGTGGTTTCGAAGCGTCAATTCCGCATAGAAAAAATTGAAGAGTGATTTCATGATGAAAATACCGAATACACCCCCTTGAACATCAATGGTGGATGAAAATAATTTTCTCTCCCCTCATTATCCATTTTGGCCACCCCATAAACCTGTCGGCAGTGATTTTGATTCCATTCCAACGTTGTTTCGATTAATATGAGATGATTTCACGCAATATTATCTCTGCTTTACCACTTCAAAGGGTGGACAGGGTAGTTATGTGATATATTTCCTGAAAAGCCACGTCGCATTCAGAATATGACGTTCTTACGGGGAATTCAAGCTATCATGGACTCCATTAGAGTGCGTCAAATTTTGAACAGGAGGGGTGTTTGGTTCACGTGGAATGCCTCAACAGAAGGAGGGATGAACGCAGGGAAAGAGCAAGTGCAATCGAAATCACAGATTCAGGGAGCAAATGTAAGCATTTTGAGATTTGCGGATGACACTTATATCAGCTACGAGGGGTGCTGAGTTAGAAAATATTTCCAATACAATGGAAACAATATTACTAGAAAACTGTTTTGACACTGTTTGGACACGAATAAGGTCAAAACAGAATTCATGATTCGCACAACAGCGAGAACATCAAGAAAAATGGAAATCAAAACAGATGCTGAGACAATTCAGCGAGTTGAGGAATTCAAAAATCTTGAAAGCATGATCACAGGAAACGGTGAAGCGGGAGAAATATAAGACCAAGAATAGCACGAGGGAAGCAGGCTTTTCATCAAAAGAAACAGTCACTATGCTCAAAAAATATTAGTTCAGTAGTGAGGAAGAAATTCTTGAAGAGTTTCGTTTGGAGCACATCATTATATGGTTGTAAACCTTGGACAATCCGAAAACCGGACCAACGAAGACTTGAACTTTTTGAAATGTGGTGTTGTGGAAGGATGCTCAGAATAATGCGGATAGGAAAGTCAAAAATGGAGAAGTATTTGAGGAGGTGAATGGAGAAAGGAGTCTTTTGGAACATCTCGGAAAAATTCGAATATGATTCAAGAGAGCAACAAGCATCTTAAGAAGAATGTATACATAAGCATCTTATTCGCAGAAATTTCTTTTATCCAGCGCTATGGCGAGTACTTCATATATGCGGCGATTTCTTTATTCCTCCAATTCTGCCCCCAATGATCGATTTTCAATACCTTCAGTGGAGGAATTAGGGAACAAGTTTTAATTGTCAAGAGTGAACAAAATTTAATTGTCACTCCCACTTTTCTTTGAATGTGACTGAGACACTTGAACCGCTTGTTCCGTCGGATGAAGTTGCATATGAAAGTTGTATACCAGAACACGTGGACTGAAGATTTGAAAGGAATAACAAAGAAAAATTTGGGAGTGGAATTCGATTTTTTCCCGATATATCACTGCCCAATTTCGGTGGAATTGAGGGGTCGGAAAGAATAACTCGCTCAGATCTCGGAAAGGTGTAGAAGTATTGTCCAATACGTCAGGTCGAAGGTCGAAGGAAAAGTCGGAAATTGAAAAATACTAGGTGATAGAGCTCGGGAATTGATATCAGTGTCCCTTCACCATTTCTTTTCAAGATGTGAAGTTTTCGAGAGAAAAAAATAAAAGCAGCACATTTTGTTCGTACCAAAAATCAATGCCTTTCAACACTGAATCTGTTCGATCTCCTTCATTCTTGGATGAATCGAGATGAATCTCGCGGATTTTGATTTCTGAAACTCCCCCTAAGATTATATTGTCGCGAAAGTTCTTGGAAGTCGATAAAAAATTAACAAATTTCTAGTTCAAAGTGAAAATCACGTATTTCATGCTTCGCATTGAACAAGTGGTGTAGGAAGTAAAAACTACAAAAAACTTCCACCGACCAAGTAGTTCGCTAGTGTATGGACTCACTTGAGGGAAAATTCCAGATCGATTGGACGATTAGTTTGCAAAATACAGCGAACGGGAATCTTTCACAATTGTGTGTCGATTCTTGGCTGAATACCAGGGTTACGGAAGATTGTATTCGCTCAATTTTCAACAACATTTCATGGTCTTTAGGTTGCAGAATTCAAATATCCAAATATTTTTACAACATTCCATTTTCTCTATCTACGTGTTCGTTATGAACAGTTTGATTGAAGTTACAGGAAATATAACTCGCTTTGGACATGAAATCACGTAGAACAGTGATGAAATTGGGCAATAAAAAAAGGTCAGAACAAATAATAAAGAAAATTGAAGAACCAAAAAACATTCTCGGTCTCGAATCAATAGTCTCGTAAACATAACTCATAATTACTCAGTCGTTTGTGTACTCGAAATCGAATGAAATATTCAGGATGTGTACTCAGTAGTATACCCTTTGTCATAGACCTGCAGTTGTAATCTCCAGTGTGAGAAGAGCTCAAATAACCATTTCAAGGGATATAGTCAAATATCTCCAAAACTAGTAGATATGTTGAAATATGTTACGAACAAAAAATCCAGGGTTACAGGAGGGAAGTATGGCGCTGACCTTGGAAAATCCCTCAGAGGTCATTTCGAAGGTCTCTTGGAGGTCAAGATGATTTTCTTGAACCAGACCCCCATTTTTTCACAATGGCATTTGAAAGCTGGTTTCGAACCCTCCAGGAAACACTGTTCATGGAAACGCGCTCTTTGGGGTGCAAGTGGACCGTCGAAGTCTTCAATGAACGCACTCGCGGACTGAGGCTAACGAGAACGTAAGTGCGTGGATAGGCGTGATGATTCCAGTAGAGAGACAAACATTAGTGATAACCCTGAGCTCTCTGAAGACTCGAAGGATGTTTGAGTCTGTTTGAATGCGCATCTCAATCAACGTTATTTGGTATAGTGAATACTTCCAATGTTTCGAGCAACCCTTCAACATTTTCCAAGAGTCGATGCTCATCCATAACCGTGATTGAATCGGATGTAACAATTCAACGAATTTCAAATGGAATAGTGAATCGTGATAAACCGAACACATAACTGCCCCTCATGATAAGTACAGACTCGATGTTCTCGTTTGCTTACGTTCGAGTTTTGCACCAAAATGAATCAACTCTCATCTCCATTGGAACCGGTCACAATTTTCGGAGGAGAGCGAAGAAGAGAAATCCATAAATAAATGGGAACATCGAATCTCTCCTCATCATGAGTGGCAGTTATGTGTTCGGTTTATTACGATTCGCTATTGCGTTTGAAATCCTTTGAATCATACCATCTGATTCAATCAGGGTTACCCTAGTAGAGATTTTGGATGGGGGAATAAGAAAGCCTGATGAGGTACGCCTGATTTCCTATCAGGTCCTCATCAGGTCTCGTTACGGTTTTTCCTTTTTCGCTCGATTTTATGGAAATCTTATTCGAACCCTATAGTACCCTTGCGTTACAACCCTATCTGAATTCATTGGGGAAATCAAGTAAGGCCCTTGTGAGGGTCTCATAAGATTCTCCTTATTTACGGTTCTCGGATTCTAACCTGATCATTACCTTATTGAGAGTAGGGAATGCCTGATCAAACTTCTACCAGAGTATGAATGAGAATCGACTTTCAAAAAGTGTTCAAGGGTTGCTGGAAGCATTCAAAGTGTCCACCATATCACATAACCTTGATTGAGATGCGCATTCGGACAGACACAAAGATCCTTCGAGCTCCCAGATAATTCCCCGAAGGATTAGGGTAATCACTAATCTTCGTCTCTCTCTGGAATTATCACACGCCTATCCACGCACTGACGCTCTTGGTAGCCCCAGTCCACGCGCGCAGTCATCAGAGACTTCGACGATCCTTAACTTGCACCCCAATGAGCGGGGGGGGGGTCCATGAGCAGAGTTTCCTGGAGGGTTTGAAACCAACTTTCAAATGCAATTGTGAGAAAATGGGGGTCTGATTCCAGGAAACCGTCTTGATCTTTAAGAGACCTCCAAAACGACCTCTGAGGGATTTCCCAAGGTCAGCACCATACTTCCCCCCTGTAACCTCAAAATTTTTGACCGTAACATTTTTTTCCATCTCCACTAGTTTTAGAGATATTTGACTGTATCACTTGAAATGGTCGACCGTGTATAACACGAGCAACGTCACAATAACATCATATTCTGAAATTGGAAACAAATGAAGATCGAATGTTGTTGGCTGTACTCGTGGAAAAACAATTAGCGAAGCATCGGGGGATCAAAATTCTCATGCAATATGACTGTTATCTTCGTTTTATTTTTCTTGAAATTGTGCGTTTTTTTTTAATTTCGTCGGAAACTTCATTCACCATAAGGGACATTTTTGTCGCGGGGAGTTTTAAGAAACTTTAAATTCTCTCGATACTTCTGTTTTCCGGAGTACGTCCAACATGATCTTCGATGATCCTTGGTTTATGATTGAATGACATCCAGCAAATTATGCTTCCCACTGAATCCCGTGGTCTATGACAATCGGTACACATCCTGAATATTCCATTCGATTTCGTTGACAAACGCATGAGTAATCATGAGTTATGTCCACAAAACTATTGATTTAAGACCGAGGATGTTTTTTAGCTCTTCAGTTTTCTTTATTATTTGTTCTGACCTTCTTTTATTGCCCAATATCATCACTGTTCTACGTGATTTCATGCCCTAAGCAAGTTATATTTCCCGTAACTTCAATCAAACTGTTCATAACGAAAACATGGATAGAGGAAATGAAATGTTGTCAAAATATTTGGATATTCGAATTCTGCGACCTAAAAAACATGAACTGTTGTTGGAAAATTGAGCAAATACAATATCCCGTCCGGACCCTGGTATTCAGCCAAGGAACGACATATAATTGTGGAAGATTCCCGTTGCGTGCTTATGAATGAATCGCTGTATTTTGCAAACTAATAGTCCAATCGATCTGGAATTCTCCATACAGTTAGTCCATGCGCTAGCGAACTACTTTGTCGGTGGAAGTTTTTTGTAGTTTTTACTTCTTACACCACTCGTTCAATACAGAGCATGAAATACGTGATTCTCACTTTGAACCAGGAATTTGTTAATTTTTTATTGAGTTCCAAAAACTTTCGCGATAATATAATCTTAGGGGGGGTTTTAGAAATCGAAATCCGCGAGATTCATCCCGATTCATCCAAGAATGAAGGAGATCGAACGGATCCAGTGTTGGAAGACATTGATTTTTGGTACGAGAAAAATGTGCAGTTTTTATTTCTTTCTCTCGAAAACTATACATTGTTACGTCGAAACTTTTCAGTCTTTGTGAAACAAACGGATAGTTGGAGGAAAACACCGAATCGAAGTCCGATGCTCCTTTCGAACTACCACTTTAGCTAGGAAGATAATCCTAGACAAGGACTGGGAAGAGGATATTGTGAAATCAGAAATGTTACGTTTTTATGCTGAAGTGTAGGTGAATTTATCCTTAAAACTAGGGATTACATGGACAAAGGATCTTGAGTAAATGAATTAGATTTGATTAGTTCTAAATAAATTTGTTTCTCATAATAACATCCTTCTTTTTAGAAATTTAATTGGTCTGTTTGTTGTTTAAATGAAAGTTACATGAAATACTAGTGGGTTATCACTCAAGGAAAGAGAAGAGATTTCATAGAAAAAGGACAAGGCAAGAGAAAGAAACTGATGAAATAAGATTTCTATATAATATTTATTCTGAGGGTTACTCAGAATAGTTAACTATTGTGGAATCTGGGTTTCTGGAAGATAATTTTACTCTGGGGTTTGCCCAGTAGTCAATTCTCCTCTCCAATATTCTATATTAGTATTAGAACATAAAACATGCGAGATTATTCGAATTCGTCGATTCTGTTGGCCCAGAATATGGAATTTGGCGATATATATATATATATTATTGAGAGAGGAGGAGAGAGAGGGAGGCAAATGGTGAATTTATGAGAACTGAGATACATAAACGCTTTAGGATTTGATGGATGAATTTTTCTGGGGTTCGCCCAGTAATCAGTTCGATCTATCGATATATATATTTTATCAATATTTCAATTCGTGTGATGTGAGGGAGTGAGCATGTACCAGGTGTGTAAGTATGAAACCGGAATTTGCCCATAGGTGGCGCTAGATGTCGATGCAGTTACCGACACATCACGTCAGCGGTGTCTTGTTATTGTATTGATATCCGACAAAGATTTCCAACTCACAATAATACGAGTTTCATTCAGTAGCATGAGTTTATTAGAGATGATCATGTCGAGTTTTGTGCCAACAAATTACGATTTGCGGACAGCACTACTTTTCTGTTTTCATCTGAAGAAGACCGCAGCCGAATCGCATCGAATGCTTGTAGAGGCGTTTGGTGAGCGTGCTCTCGGTGAAACACAGTGTTTCGAGTGGTTCAAACGGTTCAAAAATGGCGATTTTGACGTCAGGAACGAAGAACGTGGAAGACCACCGAAAAAGTTTGAAGACGCTGACCTGCGAGCCTTGTTGGTCGAGGACGACGCCCAAACACAAAAACGACTGGCGGATCAGTTGAAGGTGACCTGAGAAGCCATCTCCCTTCGGTTGAAAGCCATGTGGAAGATACAAAAGGTGGGGAAATCGGTTCCACATGAACTCAACGAAAGACAGCAGGAAAACTGCGGAACAACATGCGAAATGCTGCTCGCCAGGTTCCAAAGAAAGTCATTTCCCCATCAAATTGTGACTAGCGATGAAAAGTGGATATATTTCGAGAATCCTAAGCGCAAAAAATCATGGGTTACTCCGGGTGGACCATCAACATCGACGGCAAGACCACACCGCTACGGGCGAAAGACAATGCTGTGTGTTTGGTGGCATCAGAAGGGCGTAATCTACTACGAGCTGCTGAAACCTGGGGGAACTGTCAATACTCAACGCTACCGTCAACAAATGATCGATTTGGATCGAGTTTTGCGTGAAAAACGAACAGAATACGGACAAAGACAACACAAGGTGATTTTGCTGCATGACAATGCACCAGCACACAAAGCAAAACAGGTCCAGGAAACGATAGGGTCGTTCCGTTGGGAGATTCTTCAGCACACGCCTTACTCACTGGACCTTGCCCCATCCGATTACTACTTGTTTGCATCGATAAGACACGCACTTGCTGAGCAGCGCTCTACTTCTTACGAAGATGTACGAAAATGGCTCGATGACTGGTTTGCCTCAAAAGAGCAACAGTTCTTTTGGCGCAGAATCCACAAATTGCCAGAAAGATGGAAAAAATGTATAGATAGCGACGGACAATACTTTGAATAAGTCACTTTGTATAATATCATTACAATAAACGTGTTTTTTCTGTACAAAAATTCCGGTTTCATACTTACACACCTGGTGAACATAAAATTTGAGAGTGATAAAAGGGGATTCAGGGGAGGAATGAGAAAATTCAGTTTCGCGATGAATCCTTCTATAAACGTAAGGACTTCATTGATTGACGAATTTCATCATCATTTCCTAGTGAGGAAGGATTTTGAGGAAGAGGAAATTGGGTGATTATTTTTTTGAATAGTATTTGAATTCAATAGGGGTGGATTTATTGTTTTTACAAGGGGTACAATTATTTTTGTTATATAATAATTCGCAAGGGGTTCTGGAAGGTGGATTTCTAATGCGATTCGTTTGGAAAGGAGTCATTCCATATAAAATCGTCTGAAAATGGAAAAAATCGTTGCCGACCTATTTCAGATTTTGCTGTAACTTTGAGGGAGTCTTCTTTGGGGTTCCAAAGAACAGAATTCACGCACCTTTGATTTTTATCAACGCTTGTTTCCGCATATTTGAATCAAAACTCTTGAAAATCGCTATCTTCATGCTTTATCCAGATTGGCTCTAAAATTTTTTCTTTCCAAGGTATCTACCCACTTGAGGTGGCATTTTGAAGGGAAAAGATAGCACTTCCATTGTAAGCACAAAGAATTCGCTGAGTCAATACCTCTGGATAATGACAGCCTGTCAAAGATACGTGTTTTCGATGTATTTTTTGTGAATTTTAATGGACTCTAGCACGTTGGCGGTTTAACGTGAGTAGATTATGTGACTCAAGAATCAAGTGCACACACGAGGTGTGTTCAAAAAGTAAGGTGACTTTTCAAATTTCGCGGGCAACGTACTTTCGATTATCGATTTTTTTGTTTTGTTATGTTGGCACACTCTTCCCGAACATCTGTACCAAGTTTCAAGTGTATAGCATTTTTTATTTGGTTTTGAGAGGCGTAAAGGTTATCAGTGTTTTGCGTGCTCGGCGATTTCTTGCTATCGAAAAATATGGATCAAAGGATTTGCATCAAATTTTGTGTGAGAAATAAAATAAAGTGCTCCGGAACACTCAAAATGTTTACAGTAGCATACGGTGAAACTGTTCTGAGTAAAAAAAATGTTTACAAGTGGTACAAACTCTCCCAAGATGGCCGGGAAGATGCCAATGACGAGCCTCGCTCTGGATGCCCAAGCACGTCAACAACTGATGAAAACGTTCAAGCAGTGAAGAAAATTGTTTTGGAAAATCGTCGAATCACTATCAGAGGAGTTGCTGAGGATGTTGGTTCATCGCTCGGCTCGTGCCATGAAATTTTTTCTAACGTTTTGGGCATGAGACGTGTGTCAGCGAAGTTTGTTCCGAAATTGCTAAATTTTGACCAAAAGAACCGTCGCATGAGCATCGCTCAAGAACTGTTGAATGACGTCAACGACGACCCAGATTCACTCAAAAGGGTCATAACTGGTGACGAATCATGGGTATATGGTTATGATGTCGAAACCAAAGTCCAATCGTCCCAATGGAAGACCCCAGATGAGCCAAGACCGAAAAAAGCACGCCAAGTTCGATCAAATGTCAAAGTTTTGCTCACTGTTTTCTTCGATTACCATGGCGTGGTGCATCAAGAGTTCTTACCATATGGTCGTACGGTCAATAAACAGTATTATCTTGAAGTTATGCGCCGTTTGCGAGAAGCGATACGAAGAAAACGTCCAGAATTGTGGAAAAATAATTCATGGCTTTTGCATCACGATAATGCCCCTGCTCACTCATCTTTGCTTGTGAGAGATTTTTTGGCCAAAAACAACACCACAATCATGCCTCAGCCACCATATTCACCGGATTTGGCCCCATGTGACTTTTTCTTGTTCCCAAAACTAAAGAGACCTATGAAAGGACGGAGATTTGCAACGATTGAAGAGATAAAGACTGCATCGCTGGAAGAGCTCAAGGCTATACCGAAAAGTGCTTATGAGAAGTGCTCTGAGGATTGGAAAAACCATTGGCATAAGTGTATTGTATCTGAGGGGGATTACTTTGAAGGGGACAACATAAATATTGATAAATAAATAAATATTTTTTCTTAAGAATACAAAGTCACCTTACTTTCTGAACACACCTCGTATAGTAACAGAACATATAAAAACGTAGAAATTCTGCATTCACATAGATGCTACCTGTTTATAAGAGTTGAAATATGTCAAATCACATGTATTATTGGACCAGTATATATTAATCAAAAAACGGAAATAAATGATATTTTTGATAATATAGATGACCTTATAGTGGAATACAATGCAAAATACCAGGATGCCCGCATAATTATTGGAGGCGATTTCAACGCTCGCATAGCGAACGAAGGAGACCTGGATCCGTTTCAGATTTCAGGAACCGTAAACTTCACAACAAAAAGACAAAGCTTGGATGAAACTCTAAACAAACGAGGCTCGGATTTGATTAGATTTGCGGAAAGGAAGGAGCTGTTGATCATCAATGGACGATTTCCAGGGGATACTCCAGGACAATTTACCTCCGTCAACGTGCAGGGATGTTCGGTTATAGATGTTGTACTGTGTAACTACACGGCGTTATACAAAGTAGATGATTTTAAGATGATAGACTGCATAACAAAATCAAACCACTTCCCGATAGAAATGTCCTTAAAAATGGATGTAACCGATGGGAACATGGGGAACGAAAAAGCAATTAAATGGAAAGAAAAAGTGAGTAACAGTTACACTTATATGATGGAATATTCAAGAAACGTTGGCAAAGTAGATTTAGATATAGATGATATGACAAATAATTTGATTGGTACAACCATCAGCTCGGCAAAAGAATTAAAGATAGTCAACACTGAATTTAAAATAACGAGGAAGAACAACAAACCATGGTTTGATGTTTCATGCAGGGAATTTAGAACAACATTACATCTCGAAAATAGGAGAGTCAAAAAGTTGAAATTTCCAAAGGAGGAAGTAGTAGAGCTACAGAAGTTGAGAAATAAATATTATAGATATATAGAATTAAAAAAAAACCAATTCAAAGAAAACAGAATGAACTTAATCACAGAAACCAGAAATAGGAAAACTTTTTGGGAACTAGTCAACTCGTTCAGACCCAAGAGAAGTTCTGAGACCAATGAAATAGGAATAAATTAATGGTATGAATATTTGAAAGAAATATATAGTTCCAACCAATACATTCACATAAATACTATTCATTTCAACTGTGTAGAAGTAACCGAGTTGGACTCAGAAATAACGATAGAGGAAATTTATGCTGCTTTGAAGAAAATCAAATCTAAAAAGGCACCAGGAGCAGACGGTGTCACTAATGAATTCTTAAAACACTTGCCAGATGATTGGATTTTATGCATATGCGTATTATTTAATAAAATCCTTGAAGTGAACGATTGAAGCAGATCGTTGATTGAAGATGAATCGTTTGCAACGATTGAAGAGATAAAGACTGCATCGCTGGAAGAGCTCAAGGCTATACCGAGAAGTGCTTATGAGAAGTGCTTTGAGGATTGGAAAAACCGTTGGCATAAGTGTATTGTATCTGAGGGGGATTACTTTGAAGGGGACAACATAAATATTGATAAATAAATAAATATTTTTTCTTAAAAATACAAAGTCACCTTACTCTTTGAACACACCTCGTATCATAGATGGAATGTAGCTACGAGTCGACCCGAGCAGCTCACTTATTATGAGAAAAAAATTTACTTGGAGTTTCGAAATTTTTGAAAATCGCATTATTCGGGCCATGAAATGAACGTGTTGACTACGAGATAAGAATATGGAACTTACAGAATCTACAGTTCTCACCTTCGACTTCAAATGCCTGTACCGTTCGGTTTGTTATTTTCATGTTGAGTGCACGTGCGTGTGGTTTTTGATTAGCGAAAATTGACCTAATTTTTTTGTCTCATAATCTTATGATCTCAGTTGTACTTGATGACTTTTTGTGGATAGAGAATATATTTTACCTTCTCATTTGATTCCGGGTCCTTTTATCTCTACAGTATTCTTATTCAATATTTCCACAAATGGGTTGGATTACGCTACGAATAAAAATAATCATGACTGTGAAAGAATTTTTGAAATTTCAATAGAGTAATGGACATATTAAGAGTAGAATGATCTGTGTAAGTAATATCTGATTGGGAGAAAGGAACCGTTAACAATTCGAACTGGACCATTATTTTTCATCCAACAATTCACGTGAAGGTTTTACAATATTAACAATATCAAAATTGGTGGGAGTTGAATATTTCCGCGCTTCCAATTGACTCTGAGGAAGCGGAACGAGACTATGGTATGATCTTGTATTTTTGATTGTATTGATATTTATGAATCTTTGAGGTAAAAATGTTTCTGCAGTTTCAACCTCCAGACTCGATACAAAAAAAAATTGAATACCGCGAATTTGATCACAACAAAAATCAAACATTGCTCCTGGGGTTAATATATGATGATCTGCGGTTCGTTGCAAGCTTGCTTCCTTCACGGTCCCTTTAATTGTACCTCCTGCGCCATCGCAAGGGCTTTTGCCGTGAGAAGTGGCGAAGAAATGCCACTCTGCCTCCAATCCAAAATCTTCTTGATGATGACATATATTTACAAAATTTTCCTCATTTTTGTATTGAGCGGCTGCTCCATCACTGAAGTAATGCATTTTTTCAAACTCTGGATAGCTGTTTTCGATGTGATCAAAGAAAACTTTTTGAAATGAGTAAAACGATACTGTATTGTGAGTTAGATAATCGCTGATTATACATAAAGTTTTTATCTTGAGAAATCCGTTTTCTTTGAAATGGATCACAGAAGGATGAAGAGTAGCTTGGTTATTTATCCAATGAAAAGATTGTACTTCATCTTGTATCAAGAATGAATAATTTTCTGAAAAATCAACTAATGTTATACATTCTGAATTTTCTTCCAGATTTTCTTTCAGGTTTTTCAAGTATTCAGATTGTTTTTTCGGAATAAAATGATGAGATTTTAGAGTTGTCAGTTGTCCTTTCAAGTCGTCTTTGAATTCATCAACGGTCTTCACTGCAGTTATCAAATTGCAACGATCCGTAGAAACCCTTTGCTTGAAATTTATTTCAGAAGACAATTAACATTCATCACTGATATCAGGATCAATCATATCAGCGCCTGGACACTCGTTAGTGGGATAACATACATTCTTCACTAAGATCATCACAAACTATCTTCGAAAGTAATTCTTTGTAGGTTAATTTCGTTTTACACGCCATCAAAATCAACTTCATATTTTGAACGATCAAACACACGCATACTGAATGTGTGCCAGCTAACACACAGTTCTTAGGTCGTAGTGCAGCAAACGACGAGAAACCAATAGTTAAATGCGGATAAATTTGCTCGAATCTTTGGTAGATTTCTTTCGAATTAAATAAGATCAAATGTTCTTGTTCCTCAGACTTCACATTATGACTGTCACGGACAGTTACACAATCTCTTTGGCCCGGCAATAATCTATCAATTTCATCATCTTCATGAAAATCTTTTACAGCTTCAACTATTTTTTTTTTCAACTGACGTCCACTTCCTGTTTTTGCAGGCTTCGCCAACACCCCATATTTTTCTCTAAGTGTTTTCGCTTTTTCTATAAGATAGTCACTACATTCAAATTTCGACTGTATTTCAGAAATCGTCCATGTTTTTGGTAATGAAGTTGAAATTTTACTTTTTTGATCGAAAGTTGTTGCAGTTTCAAATTTTTCTTTCAATTCATCAATCAATTCCAAATAGTCCGCACTATAACGAATTGGATCACTGTCCTTTGGATTTTCTTCACATTCAACCATGTCAAAAGTATAGTCTGATTTTCTCCGTATTTAATTCGATATTTGATCAACTTTTTCATCAATATTACGTTTTCTTTTGGACACACTCAATTTTTGAATAGACGGAATTGTTGATTCTTCTAGGATTGAACAAATTCTATCCAGCGAATCTGGGACTTCACATTCAGGCTCAAAAGATCCATCAATATCATCAAAACTTCGAGATAATGTGTCACTAATATCTTAAGAATTTTCGTCGATTACATTTTTTCGTAAATTTTCAATACAGCGTGAACAAATTGCTCAGCCCGGTATAAGACTTGAGTTCTCATCAGCTTTACAAAAGTCTATAGTAATTTCTCGTAAGTTATAGCAATATGAAATTTCCAAGCTTCCAGCTAATCAAAATGGAAGAAAATTCTAATTGCTCATATCTCAAATAATTAAGCCTCATAGAAAATTGTTCAAACGGGGAATCATTGCATTTTGAGTGTCGAACAACGCCAGTAAGGATTCTCCGCGAATTCTGAAACATTGTAAAGATCGAAAAATTTTTTTTTTTTTTTTCACCAAATATCCAACTGATATGGTCCAATATAATCATCAGTTCTTTTGTTTGAGGAACATTTGCATTTTGAGTGCAAAACAACGCCAGTAGAGATTTTCAGCGAATTCTGAAACACCCCGTATACCATGAATGTAAAGATCGAAAAAATCCTTCTTTTTCAACCGAATATCCAACTGATATAGTCCAATATGATCATCAGTTTTTTCGTTTTAGAAACATATATGTACACTGAGATCATTATATTACTCACATTGTTCGATCTCAGAATAATATTCTCAAAGAAAAGAGAGACAAACTGTATCACATACAGGGTGACCTAAGTCGGATAGATTATATTTGTCTGGTGCCAAAATGCAACAACTTTTCTATTTGGTAAAATTTTTTGGAGGCTCAGTTTTTGAGATATGAGCATTTTCAGATTTTCTTTCAACTCCAAATCACTCAAAGGTACTGTATGCTACGTACTTGAGCTTTACACCATTCGCTAAGTTGAAAAAAGACGGATCCCTAGAAAAAAAAAACTATCCTATCATTTTTTGTTTCGAAGTTATAGCGATTTGAAATTTTCCGATATTCAACCAATCAGCATTCGGCAACTTCAAATCGCTATAACTTCGAAACGAAAAATGATAGGAGAGTTCGATTTTTTTCCAGGGATCTGCCTTTCTCCAACTTAGCGAATGGTGTGAAGCTCAAGTACGTAGCACACAGTGCCTTTGAGTGATTTGAGTTTGGAAAAAAATCTAAAAGTGCTCATATCTCAAAAATTAAGCCTCCAGAAAAATATTGCCAAATGGTGAAGTTGTTGCATTTTGGCTGCAGAATACGCTCCTCGAATATAATCTATGCGTCTCCGGTCACCCTGTATGTTCATGTGGGTCACAGATTTTATGATGTGAACGATATCTCCTGTAAAAACGCACTTGTAAACTCATGATTCAGAATAAAACGGCATTCAGAATTGAAAATTGAATTTTCATTAATGATGAGGTATATAAATTGATCACACAAATGGAATGTATCAAATTATGTAGATTTATTCAATATAACAACAAAAAATTTTACAATATATTCACAATTTTAAATTTATGTTCAAGAGGTCTTCCTCCTTTTACAAAATTCTCAATAAAATGACTCAGTATGATTATGGGGTATGGACACTGTAACATTTTGGAGAAATCAACAAATCCTTCTCTTCATAAACCAACACTGTACATCCAAAAGAATACGTATTCCAAGTTACAAGTCGAAATCTGAACTCTGAGTAGTATTTTTTCCCGAGCGTGATTCATTCGATTCCTTCTCATACAACTCTCCCGAGAGATCAGAAACGTTGAACAAACGTTCATTGGGCTTAGCCTTCAATTGGTATCATTATTTTTGTGAGAATTTTTTAAACTTTTATATCCCAGTTCTTGTTTATCCCAAAGTACTCTTCCCATATCAAAGAGATGGAAACGTACTGAATGCAAAGATATATGGATAAACAATATCCTCAAAGCCAGTTGAATAGGAGATTCGGGGATTTAAGAGTTTTTTCTTAGCGGTATCACAGACCGCGATACCAATTCATACCGATTTAGTTTTCATACATCACACTGAAAAACATTTCAAATTTCCACGTTTACAATGTTCATATCCGTTAACAATTCTTTGATGATTCACTCCAATGACTTTAATTTATTATTTCTCAGTAATAGGAATTTATTCTTGCATTCATATTCTTCTCTCTCAGGTTCAATAAGATTCTATTCTATCATAAAAGAAAATTCCCAAGAAATGGTAAACCAATATCTAAAATTGTTATCAGATTGAGATGTATCACTTCATTGATTATTTATTTTCGTTCCTTATATTCGAGGGCGGGGTATGATTTTTGAAGGCAAAAAAAAGCATGTTTCGAAGATTTTTCTCTGGCGATACAGATAGTGTAAGTTCATTCAGGTGATTTCCATATAATAATGCAATATTTGAACAATATTCTCCTCAATTTTTATTGCAAAATATTGAAAATTGAACGAGTAACAGTTAATTTCCAGAGGCGTCTCGAAAAAAAGTTGTTCTACAGTGTTCATCATAACTCGCAACAGAATCATCTGAAACAAAAAAACCAAAATGCATTTGTTAAAGGAGATCTTCCTCGAAGTAATGACGAGGGGACTTTTCTCTCCTCCAATTTTTCAATTTTTTGAAGCACTTGGAAGCAAAACCACCCATTCTTGCCGAGGAAAATCAGCTCATTTGTTGTTGTCAAATTGATAATAATAATAATAATAAAAGCTCTTTGTCACTATCCGAAGAAACATCTCTTTCAACAAGTGCATTTCGATTTCTTTGTTTCAGATGATTCTGTGGCGAGTTTTAATGAACACCGCAAAAAAAACGAGGCGCCTCCGGAGATTTACTGTCACTCACTCAATTTTCAATATTTTGCAATGAAAATTTAGAAAAATATTGTTCAAATGTTGCATTATTATATGGGACTTGACTGAATGAACTTACACCATCCGTATCGCCAGAAAAAATGTCGAAAACATGCCTTTTTCTTCCACCAAAAATACCCTACCCCGCCCTTAATAACTTTAATTCGTGAATAAAAGATTTCAAGGTGTATTGAACTATAAACCTTCGAAGTTTGAAATAATTTTCATTTCATTAAACCTTCCTGTAAAGAAGATATTTACATTTGCAATTTGATATTTTTCCAATTGAACTAATAAGATTTCCAAAACAAATTCTGCATTTTACTGAAAGAAATTTTTATCTCATAAATGAATTGACATTCTCCTTCTCCAATAAGACATTATAAACGAATGATTTTTTCCAACTAACCATAAATATATTAGTACATTGAATTTTCCATTTGGATTTCGAGCAGGTATACTGCCGTGCTAAGTCAAAAGGCCGTATGTCCAGGAAATTTTCTCTTCATTTTCTACACATTCATATTCAGACAAGTCTTCTACCTGTATCTCGATCTTACAACTCTTTACAGCATTCAAAAGTGTCAAGGAAACTGTTTTAGAAATAACTGCGTTTGTATTATTTAACATGTACAAGACTAAATCAAATGCTTGATATCTCAGAACATCAAAGAAGTGACATACGGCCTTTTGGCTCAGGACGACAGTATATTTGGGACAGCTTCAAGAATACAGTGGCATATCTGCCCCTAGCCCAATCTAGGCTCGCCTAGGGGCGACAGATCTCAGGGGCGACACACGATATAATTTTCATGTAATTGTATAAAAATTATATATGAAAACCATATTCTATTACATATTACAGACATATAATTCCGACAATTTTTCTACTCGGGCAGCGAGATCACGTACCTGGCCTAGGGGCGGAGGATTTCTTAATGCGGCCCTGAAAGAATAATGAGTAGACTGCGGAAATTTATGCAGAAAAGATTTATTTGAAAAAATCAAATTATGAATAAATTAATTCACTTATCGGACTCCTCTATCTTATTTAATAAGCGCATATCGAAATATGCAAAAAATATGCAACATGCATATGCAACATTCATGTTGTGTAAATTTTGCAAATGCAAGATGACAAAAATTTGATTAATTGGTTTTTTCATACGAAAATAGACGTAAATGAACAAACTCTGACACAAAATCGGTAGCATAATTATAGATAAGTCAATGAGTATCGGTGAGAAGAACAAATAATAACAAATAACACTCGAAAACAAACAATAATAGATCATATTAAGAAACGATGAACTCACTCGTAATTAGTGTACCAGTATGTAACAATGGTTTTTTCCAAATTACATATTCCAAATTGATAGCGTTTATTCGTTAAAATTAATTTGTACGCAGAAAAAGATCTTTCAACATCACAAGATGTTACTGGTGCAAATTTATATTTGGACCATGAAGCAGATGGTACCGAGCAACTTGAAATGGTATGGTTTTTTGATACTTCATGGATCTTGAAGAGCTCATTGAAATCCGGATTTCTTTCCAGTACTTTATCAATTTTCACTGACAAATTTTCTCCACAAGCTCCCGGGATGGCTCTCATTTCGCTAAGGATACTGGATACTTCCTTCATTGGTTCTACTAGTGGCAAATTTCGGGTCTCCAACTTTTTCATAACCTCTGAAAGGTTCGGAAAATGAGCTTTGATGTAACACAAATCTTGCTCAAGTTTTGACTCATTTAGAACATCTTCGGCTTTTTTCATACTTAGTGAATCATCCGAATCAAAAAGATTAACAACCTGTTAATTTAGAGAATATATCAAGTATTAGTAATATAATAACTATAGAGAACATTGAGGTAGTTTTTTTAGGTCTTGAATGGAGTATTTCACAATTTCTTACGTTTTTTATGCCATCTAAGTTTTCTGCGTAAAACAGAGCTGTTTCTATCCATGTTCCCCATCTTGTCAAAATGGGTTCAGGTGGTAGTGGAACATTTTTTAAGTTTTCACGACAAACTTCAATACGAAGAGGACCTTTCAAAAAAATCTTTTTTACGCTTGAAATTAACGTGTTGACATGTGGAAACGACAGCCGTATTTCTTCAGCAACTCTGTTAAGACCGTGAATCAAGCATGTTACATGGATCATATTTGGATAAAGAACTTTCAAATTTTTCCCAGCCTTCAACATATAAGCTGCTGCATCAGATAGGAGCAATAAAACTTGATCTTCGAAATTCTTATCTGGCCACAAAGATTTTAAAGATGAATTGACGAATCGGGCGATTGTTTCATTATTCGTTTTTTCTAGTGGCTTACATGCTACTGAATAAGGCTTCGTTGGTTCATTTCCACTCAGTTTGCCTTCAATTAAATTGGCTATTTGTCTTCCCAAAGGATCAGTGGTCTCATCCACAGATATCCAAACGTAATTATCTCCTATTTCTTCTTCGATACTGTTCATAGCCGAGTGATAGCACTTGTCTGAATAATATTTTCTCAGTGTGGACTCATGAGGAATATATTTATGGGTATATTTTTCTGAAAAATTTCTCCAAACATCATTATCTAGACATCGCCAACTCATGTCAATGGCTATCATGGCTTGACACATATCGAAAAAAGATTGGTTGGATTTGTTAATTGTTGTTCGCGATGATACTGACACGTCAAAACTGTTATCAATATTTTCATTTGAAGATTCACCTAAAAATATTGTTTCTGTCGACTTCGCCCCTGCTTTATGCCGAATCGTGAGCACGTGTTGAGTGAGCTGTGATTTTCTGTCACAAGTGATCTAAAATATAAATTATTCCGTTAAGTTATTTATCAAATTATTATTTGATCCATTTGAAAATGATAATGAGTCAAGTGTTCTGTTAAAACATACCTGTTTATCACAGCAAACGCTGCAGTAAACGTTTTGTCCATCAAAACTCAAATATTTATCATCACCTTCTTTTAACCAACCATTTATTTTCAACGATTCACTTTGTTTTACTCTTGGCATTTCAACTGAATGAATTTTTCTAATGTACAATTGAATCTCGATTCAATATATCCTAATTAATTACAGCCTGACCACAAGATTGTTATAATCACAACGTAAGTACATTTACTTGCGATCGTGACACCAATTCAGAGCTGACTGAAGCGTAAATATTATATTCCAAATTTGTCAGCTTAATACGTGATAACACACATACGTATACATATACATGTGGATATGGGAAAGAATGTTTTGAATGTACGCTTTTTTGAGGGAGTTATAGTAGCACGTTACATTTGTTGAATTTATGCAACATAAATGAAAATTATGTGACATAAATAAAAATCAAGCAACATAAGTGAATTTATGCAGCATAAATCAAATTCATGTAATATGCGACCTATTCTAAATAATCAAATATATGTTTTTGCATATATTTCCGCAGTCTAATAAGGAGAAGCGAAAGAAAATCCTTGAACGAAGTCTACTCAAGAATATTATTAAGGTCATCAGTTATGTTGTTCTCTGTTGAAAAAATCCAAATACTCCTTGTGTTGATTATGTTAATACTAATCAGTGCGTTCCAACCCTCTGTCTGAGAGTACACAGAACAGTACAAGCATAACAACAGATAGGGTATCATCTTCATCAGCGCTGGATCTAGCAAATTCTCGGTCTCTCCCTCCATCAATTCGAACGGGCAGGTTGATAAAGGATCAAAAGAGGGGCAAACTGCCCCCCTTTTGATCTGAAATGATCTCAACATGATCTCAAATGGACGGAGAGAGAGATAGAGAATTCACTAGATTCGGGCCTGATCTTCATAAACTTCATCTTCTTATCGTGAAATAAGTGAATTATATCTGATAGTTCAAAATAAAATATCTTGAATCCATCTCAAAAATATTTTTTTTTATAAAATAATTTATTAACATCATGTCATCATCGAATCATATATCATCAGATCATATACCATCATATCATATACCATATTTTTTTTTATAAATATAATTTTGATGTTTATGATAATAACTTCCAACGTCATCGTCTCAATATGAACAATTGTTCGAATCGGTACATTCAAATGCTCATATCTCAGATTATTTCACAATCAAATATCTGTATGATATTCAAAAATATGTGATAACAGATTGCGATCTTTGAAAATCACTGATAAGAAACAGTCATAATTTAAAATACTTGTTTGCGAAAATGTGTTACTTTCAATACATTCTGCTGTATATTCCCCCTTTCTGTAGATTTTCTATGTGGCTTCGTGGTTTTCTTCTTCAAAAAATTCCCCTAGGCATGGTACGTTTTGTATTTCATATTTCATGAAAGACTTTCAAATGTATTTTGTGATTCCCATGCATTGAAAAAAATGCATCCATTTGAAAAATTATATCACGAAATACGAACTATATGAAGTCCAGGTGAAATTTTTTTGAAAAGGAAACTGTGAAAACACAAAACATTAGGTTCAGGAGAGAGGAATACATACAGCAAAATTTGTTGGAAATACGAAATTTTCGCCAAAAAGTCTTTCAAATGCTTTTACAGCTCTAACAATAGTGTTGAACATCGGAATATCACTTGGATTATTACAACACCCATCATTATCAAATCATCATCAACATTACCAAGTCCAACATGTTTTGAAAGAATTCCCCGGCTAATTTATTGTATAATAATTAGAAAATCTTGTTTATGAAAACAATTCATTATAAACATAATTTTCGACTGTTCTAGTATTTCTTTGATCGCCGAGATGAATTCTCACCGACTTCCAAGAACGTACGCGTGATAAAGCAACATACAATTGTCCGTGATTGAATACATCTCTACGCAAATCTATTCCAACTCTATCAAAAGTCCGTCCTTGCGATCCATTGATTGTCATTGCAAAAGCTAATTTTACGGGGAATTGTCGCCTTGCGAAGGTGAATGGGAAGGCATTTTCCGAATAAAGCTTGATACGGTTAAGGAAAACTATTCGACCTTGCTTATCTCCAGTCAAAATTTCACAACGCAATAAATTACACCCGAGTTCAAGTATTAACAACCTTGTACCATTACATAAACCCTCACTAATACTGAGATTCCTTATAAGCATTGACACACTATTTACTCTCAAGCATAATTCATGAACCGGTAAAGATGAAGGAGATAAAGTATTCAGATATTCTGGAAGAATAGCTTCTGCAATATTTCCATTATCACTTGATTCCGGGATGCGTGTCGATGTCCAATAATTCAACTACTCGCTTATTCATTCCTTCACATCACGATTTATAGCAGAAAGAATTGCACACTTAGTAATTTGCCTATAGAGTTTTTTTCTAATCAAATCTCCATACACATCTCCAACAATATCAGCATCAGGAGGAACTAATAATCGTTCAGGAATAACGATATCATTGGAATTATTTAGAATACCATCTCCTACACTCAAGAGAAATTGTGGAAATTCAATTCCTTCAGATAAAGCACTCATATTCACTGTAAGAGAAAATATTTTAAACAATGGCCATAATTCACTCCTTTTAATCGACAAGTTGACTGTTCCAGCTCGCGTACTACGTACTGGAATTGGTGAGAGCTGTCAAAAATCACCACCTAAGATTATGATTTTCCCACCAAATGGAGAATGATTGTTCATAATATCTCTTAGTTAACGATCCATAATTCCTAAAGCGTATCGCGGGGCCATAGGAGCTTCATCTCAGATGGAAACATCTGTATCCTTCAAATATTCTCCTTCTTTGGATTGGATTCTAATGTTCGATGAAGAATCCGAAAAAAGAGGTACTGGCAATTCCAATGTTTTATGAACGGTTTTGGCATGAGGAAGTAGAGTAGCAGCGATACCAGTGAAAGCCATAGCACAAATATTTTCACACCTCATTCTCAATGAGTAATAGAGTGTAGTGTAAATGAAAGTTTTTCCAGAACCTCCAGGTCCATCTACATAAAAACAATTTGTTTGATTATTTGGTGATTGGGAGTCAGTAGCGTCAACTAATCCAAGAACAACATCAACTATTTCTTTTTGCTTTACGTTCAATTTTTCATACTGTCCCATACCCGTTTCTCCATATTGTTGAGATGGGATGAATTCCTCACCATCCACATCACCTACAATTTGTTCCATACTTGGGAATTGAGATAAACTCCATCCTTCAGTATTCAGCATGTGACTCATTTGAACATATGCTTGTTTGACACCTTCATCTCGCCTCAATCGTCTTATATAATCTTCTGATAAATGAATTTTAAATTTCTCCCATAACTGTTCAGGATGAACGGGATGACAGTGCATCAGAATTCTGACAAATAATTTCCGGAGTCGCTGCGGCATCATCCAAGCAACTGCTCCTTGCATCGCACGACTCCACTCTTCGTCGTCCTCTATGAGGCCCAATGCTAAACACGTAGCAACAAAAGATGCATAAGTGCGTCCTTCTATTGTTCTTAAATCTTCGAAACTTTTTGCACCTTCAACAGTTAATAACAATCAACGAAGGTGAAACAATTCAATTTGTGTAGAACTTATTGAATACATACGACCAATGACATTGAACTGAGCTTTCCCAGGCATCCACCTGAACACATCCTCACCGTTCAATCGTATTTTTCCGAAAACATAATGACAAGGGATTTCCGAATAAATATACTTTCTGGCTGCTTCATTACGACTATTGAGTGCAAAATACTCCATCAACATTGTAATCTTATTCAGAGCACTCGCCAATGCGCCAGCATCCACAACATCTGGAATAATAACAGATTGTTGATTGGGCAAATGTACAGGTAATCGGATAATTGTATGGCTTTTCTCTTGTAGAGGTTTACTCAAAATACGCCATACAGCTCCAACAGGTCCCACATGACGAGTTTCTACATAGTTCTGTATTTCATCGAAATTAATGATTGTATCATCATGTCCGCTCTCATTAATCACAATGGAAGCACAATCATGGCCTTTGAATACATATTTGAATAAATATTTCACAGACTTTATACTTGAAACAACTTCAACGTTGATATGACAATTTAACGTGAGCAATGACATTGGACAATATGGGACAACGTGTCGGTTATCAACAATATAATTACCAGGGCGTTCAAGAGTAATTCCAGTATTTCGTCTCTTATAAAATGGATATCCATCATTATCCATTGATGTTTCCTCTTGGAATTGTTTAGGATAATGTTTTGAACACTTCCCATCAACTTCACACCAAGATCCGCAAGGTCCGTGTATCATCTGCTTCATTACGATTTCATGTGAAATTGGATAGTCTTGGGGATGTGGAATTTCCGCCAAAATATAACGATCAACAATCGAGGAAGTTGTAATTTTACTATTCTGATCTAAAGTAATTAGTAAATGAATATGAGGCAATCCTCGTTTTTGGAATTCAATGACGTAAACAAACGCTTGAACTTTACCAAAACTTAGAGTTATTAGTCCTCTGTTCTTTCTCTGTTAAAATCCACGCATAGTCAACGTGAGTATCATTCACCTGGATTGGTATTCCATGACCTTTCAGATTTTCTGTAATTCCATCTCAGAAACCATGTGAAGTCTTTTCAACGAATGAACGAGTTAAGAAAATCCTATGACGAAATCTGACTTGGTTTTACATACATCCAATGTACAGGGTGGTGCAAAAGTCTGGGTACACCCTGATAACTCCTGAACGGGTAAAGATGATGGAATAATTTTTCTTTCAATTCAACGGGGGAATAGAATCTACCATACTAGGAGGGTGAAAAGTCCTCAATTTTGAAGGGGGCGAGGGGAGCGAAAATCTTGAACAAGGTGGGCGGGCTTGCGATAGCCCATTCGATGGGGATTTCCAGCCCGAATACAGCCGTTTTCTGTTTTTTGGGATCGGTCAATTTTTCGCCGAATTATGACCACTTGAACATTGTTCTGGGAGCAGTCAGAGCCGGTGTGGACGTTCCTAACTCCCCATCGAATGGAGATCTTCAGATGTCTTTTTCAATCAAATGGGGGGGGGGGCCGCATGATGTATCATTCTAGGGAAGTGAATCACTGAACACAATCGGAAATAATGAATAACAATAGATCCATCAACAAATCAAGATAAAGAAGGAATGAGCGTAGGAGGGTTGCACACATTACGTAGCCCCCTAGCCAAAGTTCCCCCTCCAACTCTCTCATATCAGCGTTCCACGCCACAGTCGCCTTATAACGTACCTAAAACTGTTGATTTAGGATTTTCCACAAGTTTTTCTCATCTGTTCATTCGAGTCATAATTTCCATTTTTTTTTGTGTTCCTCACCAATTCTGGCTACTTTCGATCATGTCCCATCATTTTACGATACTCTCGACAATTCTTGAACATTTCCGGATAACTTTGCACATTTTCGATATCTTCGATAATTTTTGAATATCCTCGGACAAATTCGATCACTTTCGACATTCCTAATGAATCTCGAACATTCACGGATAAATTCGCTCATTTTCGATAATTCTCGCATATTTTCGGATAATTTTGACTATTTTCGACATTCTCGAACATTTCCGAATAACTTCGCTCCTTTCCGATATTTTCGATAATTCTCAAACATTTCCGGATAACCTTGTTCATTTTGGATATTCTCGAACATTCTTGAATCGATTGGATTATTTTTCATATCCTCCATAAAACTATTTCAATGTCTCTTTCGGAAAGAGAAAGGATTGCCATCCTCATGATGGAGGGATATGGTGATCGAGAACGCTCATGCAGAGAAGTTGCGGGCTTATTCAATATTGAATTCAGAGTGGGTCAGCCGACTATTTCTGCAACAACAGTTTCGAAGACTGTAAAACGGTATCGGGAGACAGGGAGTGTTGAAGATCTGCCGCGATCGGGCAGACGTAACACAGCGACGTCTGATGAAGTCGCGTTAGATATTTTACAGACAGTTGTAGATACTCCAATTACCTCCGCAAGACGAATTCCTTGTGACCATGGTATTTCCCATAATTCGGTCCTGAGGATTCTCAGATGAAATAAGTTTCATCCTCACAGGGCACATTTAGTCCAAGAATCAAGCGGAGATGATTTCGATCGACGCCTAGAATATTGTGGAACCATCATGCAAAAAGTTGATGAAGACCCTAATTTCATGAATGATATAGTCTTTTCTGACGAAGCTACATTTATGTTGAATAGGAATGTGAATAGACGCAATTGTAGATACTGGAGTAACAGCAATCCTCACTGGAAGTTCGAATCGAAAACCCAATACCCACAAAAACTGAATGTTTGGACAGGAATATTGGATACGCATATCATGAGTGCATTTTTAATCTAGGGCAATCTGACCACAGAAAAATATAGGGTCATGCTGATTGAGGACATTGTTCCCAATATCCGTAGACTTTCAGGACCAAATTTCGATGCAGTTTGGTTTCAGCAGGATGATGCACCCGCACATTTCGGATGTGGAGTACGACATGTTTTGCACCAAAATTTTGTCGGTAGATGGATTGGGAGGCGAGGAGCGATCGAATGGTCCTTCCGATCTCCTGATTTGACCCCATGAGACTCTTCCCTTTAGGGGCATTCGAAAGATCGGGTTGATCAAAATCGAGCACAAGATTTAGAAAGGTTGCGTGGAAGAATAATAGAAGAAGTGGCACTTATCACTCCTGAAATTTTGCGGAACGCAGGTCAAAGTTGTTATAATCGTCTCGCTCACTGCATCGAATGTTCAGGCAACCATCTTGAACACCTCATTCAAGTCCCACACTAAAGCGTGTAGTTGCCCAAACATGGGTTTATTTTGGAATGGAGGAAAACCACATCTGGAATGTAGAAATTGCTATATCTCGACGAAAGATCGACCGATTCCATGAAATCGAAGACGGTTGGATTCGGGTTCAAAGGACACCATTCACAGATGTGTTGCAGACTCTCAATTTGATTCGAAATTTGTGTCTTCCCTACAAATCCCATAGCCCTCATCCGGAGTTATGAATTCTCACTCCCATGGGGAGATACAATTGCAGACACAATTTATCAATTATTGCGATTGGTCACTCATGTCTACTGATGATTTTTTGAGTTGGAATGGCGATATACCAAGTGTTCCTCAGTCAAAGGTTATGAAAACTAATCAGGAATGTTCGTTGATTTTTTCTTATGCATTCCAATTCAGGGTGGTAACCCTACGAACAATTCAAGACACATCTCATCAATGATCCCGATTGTTACCTAATGTTTATCAACAATTTACTTTGGCTAGGGGCTACGCAATGTGTACAATTCTTCTACACTCATCTCTTATTTATCTTCATTTGTTGATGGATCCATTGTGATTCATCATCTTTGATTGACTTCGAGGATCCACTTCCCTAGAATGATACATCATGCCCCCACCCCCCCATTTGATTGAAAAAGACATCCGATGGGGAGTTAGGAAGGTCTACAGCGGCTCCGACTGCTCCCAGAACAATGTTCAAGTGGTCATAATTCGGTGAAGAATCCAACAAAAAACAAAAACCACCTGTATTCGGGCTGAAAATCCCCATCGAATGAGCTATTGCAAGCCCTCCCACCTTGTTCAAGATTTTCGCCTCCCTCGCCCCCCATCGCCCCCTTCAAGATTGAGGACTCCTCATCCTCCTAGTATGGTAGATTTTTTTCCCCCGTTGAATTTGGAAAAAAAAATTATCCCATTATCTCCACCCATTCAGGAGTTATTAGGGTGTATCCAGACTTTTGCACCACCCTGTATATATGAGGGAGTGGACGGTAGTGTGGGACGTACGGTGGTGCGGGACACCCGTTTTTTTTTTGACAGAGTGCAAATATGGCGACACCGACTACTGTCAAACTGCTCTTATGACATGCGCTAGTTTTTGAGCTAACACTAAAGCGAATAGTCGCATTGATTTTATTGCGCCCAAACATCGTGTGTGAAAATTAGGGGAAAAGTTTTTTCCCAAGTTCTTGTGAGTGCTATAATTTCAATGAAATCTAGTGAAAAAGGTGAATGTAATGCATGTATAGGAAGTGTTTCCATCATATTTTATGATGAAATATCAATTCACGCCAAAATATGCACACCTCAATTTTTTTCTGTAATGATAAAAATGGCTGTCATTCCCTAGTGCGGGACACCGTTCGTACGGTAGTGTGGGACACCATTGTAATAATAATCGATTGCGTTTCATTCAATAGAAGTGGTTTAAAAGTGAACTGTCCGTCTCGTTAATTGCCTCCCCCAGTAAATTAAGCTCCAAAAGGAGTAAGTATATACATTAAGTACATTTAAAGTGCGCTGCCATGATTACCAGCTACTTTATATGTAAACATTGCGCTTCTGACAGTGATGAAGGAGACGACGAATAAGATGGTTCAAATGCCATTTTCTGTTGTTGTTTTTGCCATTGAAGGTTTTTTAAATAAATGCAATTTGATTCTCTTTACATTTTGGGTGTTCTTACTTCATATCTTGCCAATTTTGGTGGATTCTTCAAAGTGTCCCACACTACTGTACAAATTTCTTTCTGTACAAAAATCGATGTTCCACAAAAATGGCTATAAAATTCTTCTACACAACTTGATCAATGTAGTGACTTCAGCAAAAAGTAAGCTGAGCCTTCTAGTTTTCCAATGATCTACATAAGTCTCTATAAAATGGACTTGATCAAAAATTAGAGGGCAAAACCAAAAGCTGTCCCACTACCGTACACTCCCTCATATATATATATAGAAGTCAAGATATCAAAAACCGGATAAATTAGCAGGGAAACTTCTCTTCATTGAATTCCTGAGGGACAATGTCCAAGTTCGTTCGAATTTGACCTTCCGTGATACTGTAGTGTGGATTCCAAGAGGATGATAGTGGATCTTGCTCAACAAATCCTTGATACAATATAATGATAAACCAGAGGGCTCCGCCTCCTGACTGCTCCGCCTCCTCAGCAGTCCGACCCCCTTGAAAATTCACTCCGCTTATTTTGAATGGATCGTAGCTCACATATGCTCGCTTCGCTCGCATTTTGAACAATTCAGATATCCGGGGATATATGAAAAGGCACTCATCGGTTTATCACGCAATTGAGAACCTTTGGGAAGGTAATATTCAGAGAGCCTGAAACTCATTGCCTACCATCTTTTATACCATCTCCAAATGATTCAGGAACACGTACCTAGAGAACTGTAGAATTTCAACTGTCCTGGTAGAAATGAAGCCTGGGAGCGCGAAGAAAGCGTGAGTTGAAAGTCATTTGAGCGTGATGAGCGAAACGAAGAGTTATTTAGGCGTAATTTAGGAATGAATCGGAATATTTTCAGGCTTCATTTGTTTCAACAGCCACTTCCTCCACTTTTGGATTCTCACTAGTGCGCAGTTGTCATAACGTCAACCAGCTCTCGAAAAGTCTTCGGATGCAGTAGAGCTCACACGGGAAGATCGAAATTATTATTTTCTTTCAACATTTAAGCCCAGATTTGGATTCAGCAGCCTTGAAAATCCTTGGAGCCGTGTTACATATAACAATATAATCTTGTTCGTTAGAGCCAGAATGATTGTATGCAAGTGTGCCATATCCGATTCGCCATCTTGAATTCGTTTTTTGACGTCAGATTTGGATTCAGCAGCCTTGAAAATCCTTGGAGCCGTGTTACATATAACAATATAATCTTGTTCGTTAGAGCCAGAATGACTATATGCAAGTGTGCCATATCCGATTCGCCATCTTGAATTCGTTTTTTGACGTCAGATTTGGATTCCACACCCTCCAAAACCCCTGGACCCATGTCTAATATAAATCTATCCACGAATGCGAAGTTCACTAAATTCACGGTGGCCATCTCGGATCCGCTATCATGGATTCGGGATTTGACCCCAGATTCGAATTTAGCACCCTCGAAAACCTCTGAACCCATGTTCCATATAAATTTGTACATGAATGCAAAATTGACTAGATTCACATCCGTCATCTTGGATCCACCATCTTCAATTCGTTTTCCGATGTCAGATCCGAATTCCTCACCCTTCAGAACCCCTAGGACACATGTGTCATATTGGGTATGGGAATGAGTTTCCGCCCTTTCGGAAAAAGTGTTACTGCTGATACTATTCTTGAGTTCACTCAAGTGCTATACTTGTGATTTGGAAGTGGATATGTGAAGTGTCGATTGCGGTGGTTGACATTTGTTACAAGCGTGAATTTCTTATCTGGTGTCGAAAATGACAACGTTTGTCCCGACAAAACAGCATTTGCGGGAAGTTATGCTTCATTATTTTATTTCGAAGAAAAGTGCCGCTGAAACGTATCGTGTACTGTGCAATATTTACGGTCATCACGCTCCGTCTAATACAGGTTGTGCAGAGTGGTTTCGACGATTCCAAAGTGGCGATTTTGATGTGAGTGATGAAGAACGCGGAAGGGCACCGAAAAATTCGAAGATGTGAAACTGAAACAATTATTGAATGAAGATGCATGCCGAACCCTAGATGAGTTGTCTGAATAGTTGGGTGTTGACAGGTCGACCGTCGGTAAACGCTTGCACGAGATGGGAATGGTCCAAAAAGCAGGTAATTGGGTGCCGCATCAACTAAAGGAGAGAGGTATCGAGAGACGTTTGGTAACGTGCGAGATGCTTCTTGAACGGCAGAAGAGAAAGAGTTTTCTGCATCGTATTGTCACTGGCGATGAAGAATGGATCTATCACGATGATCCTAAGCGTCGGAAAAATTGGGGGCTGTCAGGTGTACCAGGTCCATCGACACCGAAAACAAATATCCACGCTTCAAAGATTATGTTGTGCATCTGGTGGGATCAGGAAGGTGTCATTTATTATGAACTTTTTAAACCGTCAGAAACAATCACTGGCGATCGTTACAGACTACAGCTAATACGTTTGAATCGAGCTCTAAAAGAAAAACGATCGGAATGGGACGGTCATCATGATAAACTTATCTTGCTGCATGATAATGCTAGGCCACATGTTGCTCAACCTGTTGAAAAATATTTGGAAGGAGTGAATTGGGAAATCTCGCCCCACCCGCGTATTCCCCAGACATTGCGACTTCGGATTATATCATCTATTTCGATCTATGCCATCAGCCCTTACTGGAGAGCGGTTTACTTCTTACGAAAGCGTCGAAAAATGGCTCAATGAATGGATCGAGTAAAAAGGACCTGCTTTTTTTCTCCGAGGAATCCGTATGCTGCCTGAAAGATGGGCAAAAGTGGTTCCTTCCGATGGTGCATACTTTGAATAACATTATGTAATAACCCATTGTTTGAATAAAAATCAACTTCGCTTGAAAAAGGGCGGAAACTTATTCTCATACCCAATCGATGAGAAAATATGAGCCGGAATTCGCATTCATCCAAAAAACGATGTCTTGTGAATCCGAAAACAATTACTACAAGTTCCTAGTTCTCTTCAAGTGGTCAGGAATTTTCCTGATTCCGGATAAGTGATTTTTCGGGCATATGCTACTTTACCTACCACTTAGATAACTCACAAAAATCTCTGATGAGTTTGAAAAAAAAACTCCTCCTGAACCCCCTTCTAGAATTCGAAGAATTCCTGAAGAGTTCCAGAAAGAATTCAACGAGTCAGACGATTTAATTTGATACAATCCGATCTTATCAGAAGGATCTCAATTCGCTCCAATTCAATCCAATTGATTTGAATCCTATCTAAGTTCATAGCAGGAATGGAATGAGCACGCGCACACACTGCTGTACCTTGTATAATGAGTTTCTTCACTCGAAAAGCATGAATCGATTGCCCGGCAATGTGCTTACTTTGAAGGCATGAATTACTCTCATAAACAAACTCCATGGCTGTTCTTCTCGTGAATCCTCCCTAGGGAGTTTGAGTTTGAGATTTGCAATGTGAAGCTTTGAAAATTTCATGGTACCATAAAACGGGGCGAGTAGGATTATTAGGAGAATGAGATCACCAACGGAAAAGATGTTGAATAAGTTCATAACCGATGGTTCAATTCATGAAAGCAGGGAATATTAAACGTTCATCATTCCTATTGATCACATGATTAGTCATGACTTTATGAACCATCCTCTTCATTGGTGATCTCAATCACTTTATTGATCCTATTCACCCCGTTTTACGGTGTTAACTTCGAAGTTGACTGAATAGTTGATGCAGGATCTAGGACTTTGATTTATTGAATGCTACGTAGGTCATTATGAACATTATTAACATTTGGGGGGGAGTTTAATCGCAATTCACAGATCGATCGAAGGAACAATCAATCGGTAACCATTAATTTATTGATAAATAGATGAATCAAAAACTCTGCTAATGGAAAGGCACATGGCTTCCTCGACTGGCTCAACTGAATGAAAAAGAATTCGATTGCCAATTTCAGAGGAGTATTTTGTTCCCCAATACCCCATCTTCTTTGTGTCGATTCCGATGAGACTCATGTGGAAGCATTATTGAACTATCATTGAGGCGAAGTATGAGTTTCATCATATTCAATTGCTTAGGAGACAAGTTATGCGCCTTCACAAAAGTAACCATGTTGATCAAATATGTTTTTTTTCAATTCAGTTCCTCTGAATGTATCACTCATTGAGTCTTGCATGGAGATCTGGAAAACTCAAGAACTTGTCAATTACATCGACATGAATACGATTGATCATTGTTGTACATAATCTGAGGCTACAGCGTGGATAATAAAACGTTATCCACGCTATTGCGTCAGATTTGCGCAGAATTCAAGCAAATTCGATTCGTGAAAAGAGTCCAAATTTGATCCAGAAAGGTGATACAATATTGTCCAGTCTACAGCAATGTCGTCAAAAAATATGGGTTGTCAATATTTGACTACATGTGGCTCATAATCCTAGCCTCTTTCAAATGAAACGTCGATTTGCAATAGTTCGTGCAATTATTGTATACAATCTGTTTTCTATAAATTCCAAAACTTGAATTGATCGTAAGAAAATTTTATTGAAACATTATTTATTCTGACATCGTTCAACATCCTGTTGTAAATCAAAATTCAAGAATGCGAGAATCGAAACGAATGAAACATGAGGAGGTTTCAATCAACTTCTCAAATTGCGCTCAGAGGACTGCTTGGTTACGCTCTACACCGTTCTATACGCTTCACTTCTACCTGGGATTCAACAAACCACGGAAGAATCACACTGTTGGGAAAATCAGTTCAAAACTTCACAACACGGATACGAAGTTTCTTACGTATCAGTATTACGAAATTTTGTATCATGTAAATCATGTGGCCATATCTGTTTACTACTGTGGGAAAAAAGTAAGGTGAATTTTTAATTTCAACTTCTCAAGTTGCCAGGGCTGTTAATGACATCTGTGCCAAACTTCATGTCAATGTCATTATCAGTAATACATTCACGCTTGTGTTTACCAAACGACCAAGAGTGCATTTTTCGATTTTTACAATGTCTGATTTAATTGAGCAGAGAAGTGCAATCAAATTTTGTTCGCGGAATGAAATTTCGGCTGCGGAAACTTTGAGGATGTTGCGGAAGGCCTTTGGTGATTCTACCATGTCGCAGAAAAATGTTTATCAGTGGTACAAAGACTTCAAAGAGGTTCGAGAACGTGTTGATGACTTGGAGCGCTCCGGACGACCATCGACGTCAACAGATGACCAACACGTCGATGAAGTGAAGGAATGAGTGCTCAAAAATCGTCGGTTGACTGTTGAAGACCCTACTGATATGATGCGTGAAGCAATTCGTCTAGAAAGACCAGAATTATGGGCCAACAACTCTTGGTTTTTGCATCACGATAATGCACCGTCTCATACTGCACTCGTTCTTCGTGATCATTTCACTAAAAATTCGACGCATATCGTTCCACAACTAACGTATTCACCTGATTTGGCTCCGTGTGACTTCTGGCTATCCCCAAAACTCGAGAGAGCACTCCGGGGAAAGCGTTTCGTGTCGATTGAGGAGATAAAAGCTGAATCGAAGAAGGCGCTGATGGCGATACCGGAAAGGGACTATTGAGCATGTTTCGATGATTGGAAAAAACGTTGACATAAGTGTATTTTATCGAGAGGGGATTACTTTGAAGGGGATGAAATTGATGTGGAAGAATAAATGGAGATTTTCCATTTTACAAACAAATTCACTTTACTTTTTGCCCACGGTAGTATATCATTGTTATAAAATTTATGATCAGTTTTGATACAAGATTTAATATCACAGCTTGTTACGAAATTCAATACCATTTGTGATACAAGATTTTGTATCATTTTCAACAGTGACTAGACAAAAGTTGGTAATTCTATTGATCAGCTGAATTTCCGTCATCACTAAATTTTTTATCATTATCATTCAGGAATGGACGGAATGATAACTAGATGCCCACTGAGCATTTCTGTTAGAACCTCGTATTATTATTGTAGCAATATTAATGCGATCTTGGAAGTACCTGTTTTTCAATTTACAAATGCAATATTACAAGAGTAACTCACAGAAATATCGTTGAAATATCATTTGGCAACGGAACATCGCTGTAATTCACTTGTAACTGAATTCTGTAATATTACTGTTGTAATTCTCATAACAGGTACTTTCAAGATCGCATCAATATCGCTGCAATATTATTGCGAGTTTTGAACAGAAATGCTCAGTGGGTGTACTATTGGTTAATTGTTCCACATGGACTCATCAATTATGTTCTCGTTTTTTAAAAAATTCAGTGATTAACAGAATCCATTCATCTCAATTTGATCTTATTGAAGAGCGATTTCCGTCACCAACAGACCACGATTCGATAGGATCAATTTTGAGTTTATTTCAGATACAGTTACATATAATAAACATTCAATGAACCTGCACATGTTCATAGTCTCATTTTGGGGTCGACCAACGTTCGTTGCACGTTTCCATTTCGTTGGGGATTCTTCAATCGGGTAATTGATTGAAATCCAGGATCATTGGTTGATCTATGAAGGAATAGTGTATTATCACATTTGGACATACTTGGGACGTACGTGCACTGTTCTTAGAACTACCTGAGACATTATTTGCACGTTCCCTGTGTTGTAATCAAGCCCGTTTTATGAACGTTCAAAAAACATCCTGGTGCTGTCCGGAAAGTGTCCTTAAAAGGATAATCTCAAGAGATATATCTTACGAACGTTTGAACCCCCCCCCCCCCTCCCAGACATGATCATGTTCCCTGGGCATTTTTCAAACGTTCTAAGACTGTTTTCAACACATCCGGACGATCTTAGAACGTTTTCGAAACCTCCGAGTGCTGTTAGGGCCCGGTATTACACAGGAAGTGCTCTTAAAAGGATACTCTCAAGAGGCAAGTGCTCTCAGGAGGATGCTTTCAAGATAATGACACGTCTCTGGTGAAAGAAAACGATAGGGAATGATGGAAAGAGTCAAAAACCGCATAGAAAATGATTCAGAGTTATATCTATCATTTACCTGTTTCTATCAGTTCTTATCTGCCTCTAAGCGGCTTTCAACTCTTCTCATTATTTTCTTTTGTTTCTTTTTCCCGCAGTAGGTAGCTCAATCTTATCGCGTCTTTCTGTTAAATCATCCAAAATTGAGTTCAAACAAAGATCTGAAATTTTCAGGGGAATTTCAGCTATCTTAGATAGCATCAGAGTTCTCAGAGAGTTCTTTATGAATACATCGCATTCATTATGAGCCCTTTTAGACCTCCTATGCTATCTGGGTATGGTTCAAAATTCATCGGAACTGAATCCAGTGAGTAATTATATTGATTCAGACTCAATCTTATTCATGGAAAGATGTTTGTTCAGGTATTGATCAAGGTATTATTTCCACAGGCTGGGTCCAGATTAAGGTTAAAAAAGTGACACAGAAACATTCAAATTCTGATCCATCGGTCTCCAGCTGGTAGTTCAAATATTAGTCAAACGTATTTCTACTTGGTTCAATGGGCAAACTGGATCTGAGATGGGAATAGTACTACCTTGGTCCATGTCTGTGTACACAATTTTAACCCCCTCGAATTATCACAATGAAAGTTATTCTCATAATCACAGCATTGAAAGAAACCTCCAACTTTTTATTCCAAATCGGCGCCATCTGAGTACAATTCTGACCTCACGAATCGAAAGAGTGCCCACAAAAATAGCAAGTGAGGTATTTTTGCCAAAAGTTTATAATGATTCATATGTCATTCGCAACGTTTGAAATGACAGTTGGAATTCTGCATTCTTCGGACCTAATAGATCAAGTAATCAATTGAAAACTTTTTGCTTGTAAATTTGAAAAATCGATTACTCAATAACGGTTTGGAATAATGGACTGGAAATTGGTGTGCAAGTTGCTTTCAATACATACAAGAACATATAAAAGAATGAGCGAAATCGAAGGGGGTCGGGTCAAAACCTCGGTGACTTGGCATGGAAATGCCCCATATATACTTAGATTGATTTGTTTGTGAAACTCTGCCACCTTCCAAATTCACTCTTCTCATACGGTTGAGAAGTTTTGTCATATCTGTAATTAAGACAGCCAGATCACAATCACTCGATTGAATTGAAGATCATATTCATCATGAACAACTCGTATATAACTGCTGTCACGTCCACAGAAGTCCAGCAACATCCCTATTGGTGACATATGGAACTAGAATTTGAATGGATTTTTTTATTCCGATCAATCGTTTTCTTGAATAATCTATTAACCGTGTAATTGTGCGATTCTGATTAATCTATTAGGTCCGAAGAATGCAGAATTCCAACTGTCATTTCAAACGTTGCGAATGACATATGAATCATTATAAACTTTTGGCAAAAATACCTTACTTGCTATTTTTGTGGGCACTCTTTCGATTCGTGAGGTCAGAATTGTACTCAGATGGCGCCGATTTGGAATAAAAAGTTGGAGGTTTCTTTCAATGCTGTGATTATGAGAATAACTTTCATTGTGATAATTCGAGGGGGTTAAAATTGTGTACACAGACATGGACCAAGGTAGTACTATTCCCATCTCAGATCCAGTTTGCCCATTGAACCAAGTAGAAATACGTTTGACTAATATTTGAACTACCAGCTGGAGACCGATGGATCAGGATTTGAATGTTTCTGTGTCACTTTTTTAACCTTAATCTGGACCCAGCCTGTGGAAATAATACCTTGATCAATACCTGAACAAACATCTTTCCATGAATAAGATTGAGTCTGAATCAATATAATTACTCACTGGATTCAGTTCCGATGAATTTTGAACCATACCCAGATAGCATAGGAGGTCTAAAAGGGCTCATAATGAATGCGATGTATTCATAAAGAACTCTTTGAGAACTCTGATGCTATCTAAGATAGCTGAAATTCCCCTGAAAATTTCAGATCTTTGTTTGAACTCAATTTTGGATGATTTAACAGAAAAACGCGATAAGATTGAGCTACCTACTGCGGGAAAAAGAAACAAAAGAAAATAATGAGAAGAGTTGAAAGCCGCTTAGAGGCAGATAAGAACTGATAGAAACAGGTAAATGATAGATATAACTCTGAATCATTTTCTATGCGGTTTTTGACTCTTTCCATCATTCCCTATCGTTTTCTTTCACCAGAGACGTGTCATTATCTTGAAAGCATCCTCCTGAGAGCACTTGCCTCTTGAGAGTATCCTTTTAAGAGCACTTCCTGTGTAATACCGGGCCCTAACAGCACTCGGAGGTTTCGAAAACGTTCTAAGATCGACCGGATGTGTTGAAAACAGTCTTACAACGTTTGAAAAACGCCCAGGGAACATGATCATGTCTGGGAGGGGGGGGGGGTCAAACGTTCGTAAGCTATATCTCTTGAGATTATCCTTTTAAGGACACTTCCCGGACAGCACCAGGATGTTTTTTGAACGTTCATAAAACGGGCTTGATTACAACACAGGGAACGTGCAAATAATGTCTCAGGTAGTTCTAAGAACAGTGCACGTACGTCCCAAGTATGTCCAAATGTGATAATACACTATTCCTTCATAGATCAACCAATGATCCTGGATTTCAATCAATTACCCGATTGAAGAATCCCCAACGAAATGGAAACGTGCAACGAACGTTGGTCGACCCCAAAATGAGACTATGAACATGTGCAGGTTCATTGAATGTTTATTATATGTAACTGTATCTGAAATAAACTCAAAATTGATCCTATCGAATCGTGGTCTGTTGGTGACGGAAATCGCTCTTCAATAAGATCAAATTGAGATGAATGGATTCTGTTAATCACTGAATTTTTTGAAAAACGAGAACATAATTGATGAGTCCATGTGGAACAATTAACCAATAGTACACCCACTGAGCATTTCTGTTCAAACCTCGCAATAATATTGCAGCGATATTGATGCGATCTTGAAAGTACCTGTTATGAGAATTACAACAGTAATATTACAGAATTCAGTTACAAGTGAATTACAGCGATGTTCCGTTGTCAAATGATATTCCAACGATATTTCTGTGAGTTACTCTTGTAATATTGCATTTGTAAATTGAAAAACAGGTACTTCCAAGATCGCATTAATATTGCTACAATAATAATACGAGGTTCTAACAGAAATGCTCAGTGGGCATCTAGTTATCATTCCGTCCATTCCTGAATGATAATGATAAAAAATTTAGTGATGACGGAAATTCAACTGATCAATAGACAATTAAGTGATGATTACTCCGAATAATTTTTTTGTATTTTTTTTCTGAAACTACATTCAAAGACGAGAAAAATGACCCCCTACTTCTCATTCATATCGATATTCATCACTGTGTTGTAATCAATTGAAAAGTTTTTGCTTGTAAATTTGAAAAATCGATTACTCAATAACGGCTTGGAATAATGGGCTGGAAATTGGTGTGCAAGTTGCTTTCAACACATACAAGAACATATAAAAAAATGAGCGAAATCGAAGGGGGTCGGGTCAAAACCTCGGTGACTTGGCATGGAATGCCCCATATATATATATATATATATATATATATATATACACGTGGAGAAAATTTTACTACAAATAGTATGAAATCTTCACGTGCTCCCCCTAGTGGAAATGGAGAATAGGAATGGATTGGAATTCTATCCTTCTGAATCCATCCGAATCTATTTCTATGACGTCTATTCCAAGGGAAGTGAAAGGTCTATCCAATGCATTCCGGATTTCATCCCAATATAATTAATTGTATTGATTATAATTGTATTCATGGAAATGTAGAAAAATTCAATACATTTTTATCCATTTGAATTTTTAATCCTTCTCAATGGTAAATTTGGGATATAATTTCTATTACATGTGATGAATTTTCATGCCCCGATAATTCAATCCATTTTCATACTAATCACGGTACAGACATTGAATCCGTCTCAATCATTTTCCATCACCTATTCATTTCAATCTCAGTTACGGAATACAATCCTTTTCCAATTGAATCCATCGAAACCGATAATCTGCATGGATTCCAAGTGACCTGGAAATCCTAACCCATTCAATCCGAACTTCATTCTGATATGAGTGTATTCATGAAAGGTTCACAGAATTTAATACATTTTTATCCATCTTTATCGAATCTTTAATCCTCCCCAATGCTAAATTCGGGATATAATTCTTATTACATGTAATGAATTTTCAAGTCGCGATAATTTGATCCATTTCCATACTGATTACGTTATAGACATTGAATCCGTTTCAATCATTCTTCATCCCCTATCCATTTTAATCTCTGAATTGATAATCAGAATTAATCCACATATATTTTGTTGAATTCATCTCCTGGGATTGGATAGGATGAAGATATTTCATTACAATCGCAAGATTAAGTGACATTCAGAATGATATTTTAACCTCATTGAAAAGTTTAATTAACTCCAATTCATTTTCATGTATTGAAATGGATTGAGCGGATTCATATTTTCATTGAAGATTAGAATGAATGAACAGGTGTACACTTGAATCCATTTTTCCGGATTGGAAAAGATGAAGGAATCTTATTGCAATTGAAAAATGAAGTGGCATTCCAATAATATTTGATTCACATGGGAACTGAATTAAACTATTAGGTGTATAACTTTGCTTCCACCGTTTTGCAATAGATGGCTGTAGTGGTAAGTGGTAGTTGAAATAAATAGATCATAGATGACATACAATGAGCTCAGGTATTTGTAAACATAACGCCATCTGAATATTAGTCGATTTGTGTCTGCATCGTAAAATTATTCTCGTTCAAACATGTCAGCTTACGAGCCGAATTCTCGTCATTTGCGAGAGGTTTTAATTTTCCGCTTGAATATGAAGAAATCTGTGGCTGAGGTTATCGAATGCTCTCAAATACCTATGGTGAGGCCGCTATTAGTGGAAGAACGTGCTGAGAGTGGTTTCAACGCTTCAAGAACGGTGATTTTGACGTCAAAGACCAGCATGGCGGTGGAAGAGAGAAGGGGTTCGAAGATGCAGAATTGGAGGCATTACTTGATCAAGACTCGTGTCAAACGCAACAAGAATTGGATCATTGGGAGTGACGCAACCAGCCATTTCAAAACACCTAGTCATGGGAATGATTCAGAAACAAGGAAATTGGGTGCCGTACGAGTTGAAGCCGAGAAATGTTGGACGGTGTTAGTGTGTTTGTGAACAGCTGCTTGCAAGGCAAAGACGGAAGAGATTTCTGTATCGCAATGTGACTGGAGACGAAAAATGGGTTCGTTACGATAATCCCAAGCGCAGAAAATCATGGTGATATCCCGGCCATGCTTCCACGTCGACGGCCAAACCAAATTCACGGTTCCAAGGTTATGCTCAGTATTTGGTGGGACCAGCTCGGTGTAGTGTATTAAGAGTTGTTAAAACTGACTGAAACAATCACAGGCTATCGTGATCGAACGCAATTGAGGGGTTATATTCTAAAAATCAGAGGGTTTTTTGTGAATTTTTTGTGACTCTGGAAATGAAACGATCAATATAAGGTTTTGAGGATTCATTATACATATCTTGAGGTGAACACAAAATTTCCTTTCCAATATTGAGGACAAAATGGCGGCTCAGTTGTATATACCAAAGAAACGTATTTTTTTTCCAGGCGCTCCACGGCCGACAGCAGAAGTCTCGTACGTCTGCGGCTAGAACGATAAACAAAATTTTTCCTCAATCTACATGGATGTTGCTACTGAAGTACATAGGATTATTGAAAAATATTGATTTTTGCAATTTCGGCATCAATTTGAAGGAGAAGAATCTCCGACGAAAACATCGACCTTGATTTGCCTATAAAAATCGTAATTGTTCATCAATCGTAAAAATCCTATGTACTTCAGCAGATGATCTATCTAAGAAGCTACAGTTAAATTCTCAAGTCAATCGGATGAAAATTACTCGAGTTCCACTGCCGGCCGATTTTGAAAAAGTGGTTTCGAGAAAAACGCGTTCGAAGTTCGAGAATGAGTTTACTATAGGAAATTCTCAAAATAGAGGCTTGCGGATTTTTTCACCTTCAGTCTGCGATTTCAGCACCATATAACTGCCCTTCTAAGTTGAAATAACTCTTCTCCAGCTCTTTCTTGGACGATTCAGCGTCGCGCCGACAGGTTCTTGCAATGTCCGAAATCGCACGTTCGGCGAGTTTGATACGATTTAAATCGCTCTCCAGGCAAAAATCGTAGCGTTGTCGACCAACAGTTATTCCGAGTACATCCATGACATGTAAAATGCTTGCTAAACCATCATTAAATGTAATTACTGCGATATTAGTTGCTATATCACGCACTGCTTTTCCGCTTGAGATTGCCTTCGGTGCGATCGTCCACATGACTGAGTTAAACGATTCATTCGCATTTTGCGTGAATCCTCCCAAGCAGCGAGATAGGAGGTCGTCCGAGCTAAGTTCACCGTAAATAGGTTTGATTGCATTGGAAACGTCATCGTGCATTGCGGGACCGTATTCATAAACCTTGAGAGTATTAGAAGCTTTCGCTCGTTGCCAAGAGCACCAAGATTCGATCCCGGACGGACAGTCCTCGTGTTGCGGCTTCTCATCGGTTGAAATCTTATGATATAAAGTTGCATAAATATCATCACGCATTTTTTCAACAGATTCAGGATTTCTTCTGATTGCAAGACCGTAATGAATAGACAATTCGTCAATGAGTTTGCCAGTCAGTTTGCCGCGGCCGCCCAGACCCTTAATTTTTTTCTTCAAGTTTCTTAAACGAGTGCCCGTTCTCTTTTGAACACGATCAATGCATTCCTTTTTGGCAACATCAAAATCTTCATACGGCTTGGCATCAATAATACCTTTATAGGTTTTGGAATCACCGTCGTCGACGTAGCTAGCGTACTTGATATCGTACAGAGTGTGGATCGTCTGAACATTTCTACAACCGCGTCAACCTCCATCTTTCCCGCCGACCCCACATGATTAATTTGGCATTACGACTGATGTACATAAAACCATTCTTCGCATTCAGTACTATCTTCTTTTTTCTTCCAATACTCGCAAGCCTTACAGGATTTTGATTTTACGCACACATCTAAGACTTTGCCGGTGAACCAACCAATAAGTGTAACTAATCCGAAAAGCGAAGAGAACCCTCTTCTTCTCCATGAACCGTCGCCCGAAACGGTAAGCCCGTTAATTTGAGAATTTCCGAGGGTCATCTGTTTTTCCTTCTTAGCTGCTTTCTTCATACATAAATCTCGCACAGATGTAGTATCTATTGAGAGATGTTGGATAATACTATCATACGTGGCTTGAAAAACGGGCTTAGGAAGATCCATAAATGCGCAGAATTTTTTGATACCATGTATTCCAATTCCTAGCATACGTATTGCAAGAGTGAGTCGTGTATTTATTTCATACGCATGCTTATATATTAACGGACAGTTATTAATATAAAATTCACTGCAGACATCACAACTTACGATAATTTTAAAACCGAACCCGTGTTTGCTTCCTTCGGTAAAACGCACGTCACCCTTGCACTTTCTACACACAATAATTTGTGAGAGAGTAGTGAATACAGTTATAAAGTTCATGAATCGATATCCAAAATTATCATTAAGTTGTCTTTCATCGTTAGAATCAGCAAGTTTGAATTTCTAACGTACTCCGGATCTCTCTCCAAAGAATGACGGTACAGTGGGCGCCTATTGCTAATTTTGCTCCTTTTATGGGTGGTGGATTTAATTTTGCTACCCTTTTGGCTCACATATACTTCATCACTCATGTTTCACAACTAAAAGTTTGTAAACCAAAGCAAAGCAACCACACGAATATAAAAGTACAATTTGCGAACAACGAATGCTGCACGTGCTTCGAGATTGAATCGTTCTAATGTAGTTAGTTTAACCTAATGTTTAATGATTGCTTCTATGTATCAATTAGCTCCATCTGTACTTCGATTAGAAACTATAGTGACCGTTGGTAGAGTGAAAAATTCAAAATCAGTACATGATTGAAGAAATCGGGATATGTCATTTCGAAGCGCCCAGAGTTGCTTCAAAAATTTATATTTTAGGAGTCTTTAAAAAATGTTTTCATCAATGAGTGTTGTTTGATATCATTCTTGAGATGTTTCCACATCATTTGAGTCAATAAAAAAAAATAGGAATGTTAACATGGTCACCGTAAGTGCGAACACATTCAGAGTCACTATCGAAATCGTTCGAAATTTTGTCCCATTCATAGTGAATGCAATAACCAAGGCGTTTAAAAACTCCATACTAAAATTTTCAGAACTATCAATGCGACCGTCATACGAGGTGCCACCCAAACTCATTCACACGTATACACTGATATTAGTGCTTGAACTCATGTTATTCGAGCCAGAATTTTTTCAGTGTGGTGTTTGTACTCTCTAAATATGGAAGAGTCAAGAATTCCACTTGAAAGGAAAGACGTTCCCTCCTGGCTACATAAAGAGTGAAATTCCACTCTCTTGGGATAAAAATTTACTGTTTGGGCAGCTAAAAGAGAACCTATCTCTTCATTCGAGTGGGAATCCCATTCTTTCCAATTTGGAGAGTATACGAACTATATATACAAAGGAATGAATGACAACCAATTTCAATTTTTTCAATGAATACGACAATGAAATCCACGTTATTTCAGCATAACTGGAGAATATGAGATGGTTGATGTCGGTAAATTGTTCCACACTTACCCCTTTGGAAGTTCTATCACATTCTACAACAACTGGTTGATGATTTTCTTCTTCATCGGTAGAAATCTGGCCTCCATCGGAATCACCTAAAAGAAGGAATGAATAATCAAACACATGCCCAGTAATGATCAATTCTATTCCATGATGTTGAATTGCAAAACTATTATTATTATTGAGAATCTTTAGACTATCCGGAAATTTTTTGTGGAGAATCAGGAATATAATCTGCAAGCTTGAATTTGGAATATTTCAACTTATAGATTGAATCAGTGAAAGACTTAGCACTGATTTGTCAGTGAAATCAACTGATTCTTAGTACTTTCCACTAATCCGTATCTACAGAGAAACACATCCAGTTGGAGACATTTTGTTGATCGATACCCTGGTGGAAGAGAAGCAGATATCGAAATGTGTCAGGAACGTGATCATCAAATATTTGGAACGTAGATTTGAACGTATACCGAGCGTAAAATGGAACCTTAAGAGTATTCAGAACGTATATTTTGAGTACGCAACACGTATCGGAAAACAACAATTTCATAGGAACCAAGCTTCACGCATGAAACCGAGGTCCTACTGTTCGGTTCGGTTCGAACTTCGAACTCGGATCACAAACAAAGTTCAGTTCGGTTTGAATTTGGAACTGGGATAACAGGAAAGACTTGATTCGGTTCGGTTTCGAATACCAAACTGCATTCATTGAAAATCTTTGCTTTCAGTTCAGACTTGGAACCCCGAAAAAATTCGACTACACTGGAAGAAAGGCCATTTTGAATCGACTTGGGAACTAGTTGATCTCATGTCGAAGCCAAGTTCGAATGACAGACAAAACACATACAGGCGTCCCTAAATTGTTTTTACTTCTGAACATACAGTAACAATTTGTTTTCAAGTTGAAAACTTTTCTAAGCTTGTTGGAGTTCAATGTGCCTTTCAGAGAACTCCGCAACACCAAACTTCTTCGAATTCGCTTATTTCGCACAAATCTCAGTAACGCCGACCCTATTCACCGTTTGTGTACGTAACAATGCGAATGAACATCTTGCCGAGCTGCATTTGTTTGGAGGCTCATTATACTCCTCTAAATCACGTCTCCAAGCTATTCTGTTTCATTGGTTTCTCGTTTTTCCTGCTTCCATCTGCTATACTTGAAGTTGCATATTCCCATTGACCTATAGGTTAGCTTCAAGATACACTGTAAGAAATATTCCCTGTAAATTACCCACACTGAAATCGATAATCACAGTTTGTTGTGAAAACATTGCGCTCAACGTAGGTAGAATGAATTTCTTTTTGTAAAAACCCTACGATCAGCGTCGTGATATTAAAGAATCTTGTTGAATGTTATGCTCAGCGTTGGTAACCTCACCACCTACGTTAACAATTTACCCACTCTTGTAATATCACAATACTGAGCGTAGGGTTTTTACAATAGAAATTTATTCTTCCTACGTTGAATGCAGTGCTTCCTCAAGAAATTGTGATCCTCAATTGTGATGAGCGTAATTCACAGGGAATATTTTTCATACCCTAGTGAAAATGGGAGCGTGAGAAGGGTAAACGACGCGGAGAAGTAGAGGAAAAAGTATCTAAGTGCGAAAGGAGCGGAAATTGAAACATTTTATGCTTCATTTGTTTCAAAGTTCGCTTCCAGCGGGCGGAAATTTTCACCAGGGAAGTGTTTATACTATTGTCTTCTTCTCTCTTTTTTTGCACTTATAATATCAATGTTTTGTGTCGCCATTATCATACCATTCAATCGCACTTTGCCCTATGATTTTGTTCCATACTTGTCAGCTGGTGGCTTTTGCATGTAAATCTCCTTATTGCAAATTGAAGGGTATATCCCACACAGAAAAAAAAGTAAGGTTATCGTAAAACGCCTTCCAAATTCATATGAGTTCCACTAAACTGGGAACCATTTATAAACAGTAGTGTACCATAGTTATATGATACACCAAAAACAACTTCAAAGAAGTAAAAAAATCCCCCGAATTCTGGGGAACATTTTGGTCTAGGAGATTTTAAATTTCGAGACAGAAAAATTTTCGGCTGCTCGAAACGATCACAAAGCTTCCCTCTAAACGAGGAAGCAATAACGCCAAGTACATGAGAATCCCAAAAACAGAGAATGAAAAAATTTAAAAGCACACTCTGAAGGAAAATTTTACTCCATTCAGAATTTCGAAGGGATATAAGAGAATATGCTCCATTTGAAGAACAAGATATGAAATCAATATGAGCGGCCAAGAACATTGGTTATCCAAAGGATATGTGAAAGATTTTTGGTATATTGTAACTTCAGTTTGTTTAACCTGTATTCAAGGTAATTTATGATTTTCAAAAAAACATGATTGTATTATAAGAATAAATAAAACAAGCGTATCGTTCTGCCCGTATATAGATACTGAAAAGTGAAAAAAATGTAGAATTCCACAAAACATACAAATCTCTCACATGACCCCTAAAAACTGCATCAAAGTAAAAAATAACGTCAAATGCCAAAAACCATATAAATGTTCTACAACGACACTTGTAAAAAAATCCTTAAGAAAGGTACTTCACTCTTTCCGGAAGATTACTTGATATAACAAATATACCATTGAAAAAAAAGATGTGGAATTAATATAAGCTACCAAGTACATTTGGTTATCCAAATAGTATTTGAAGATTTCTCTATATGGTACGAGAAGGACAAAGAAAGAGTATTCCAAGTGGTTTATGATTTTGAAAAAACATCTTCGTTTTGAACAAGGAAGTAGAACATACAATAGATTCATCCATTTCACATACTAGAAACAGCTCCAAATTATGTGAAACTGAACCCCTCTGGGCGGTTTTATCATTTTTCGAAACGGGGCCGATCTTTAGCCTTGCGAGGCCCGATCGCCAATATTTTTGAGGGGCTCTCAAGTACAATCAAAGTGGCACCGGAAAAACGAGAAGAAACGTAATATTTCCAAATTAGGTATAGAAAAACAATTTATACATAAATTATACAAATTATATCATATAATCTAATTATATTATATATACTAATTATATTATATATACTAATTATATTATATAATCTTGAAAATTTGTCCACTCGGACAGTGCGGGGTCCGGTTTGGCGGGATCGATCCAATCGGCTTAAAGGCAACCCTGTTTCGGAATTCGCATCAACCAGGAACACTTGGTGTGGCTGATGGTACAACTCATAATATGTAACAACTGGTTGTCATGATGGTGTGAAGTAATAATGGTGTAACAACTCATAATACACTACGCCGAGCTGGTCCCACCAAATACTGAGCATGACCTTGGAACCGTAAATATTCGGTTTGGCCGTCGACGTAGAAGCATGGCCGGGATATCCCCATGATTTTCTGCGCTTGGGGTTATCGTGATGAACCCATTTTTCGTCCCCAGTCACAATGCGATGCAGGGATCCCTCCCGTCTTTGCCTTGCAAGCAGCTGTTCACAAACACACAAACGCTGTTCAACATCTCTCGGCTTCAACTCGTAGGGCACCCAATTTCCTTGTTTCTGAATCATTCCCATGACTAGGTGTTTTGAAATGGCTGGTTGCGTCACTCCCAATGATCCTGCAAATTCTTGTTGCGTTTGACACGAGTCTTGATCCCGTAATGCCTCCAATTCTGCATCTCCGAAAACCTTCTCTCTTCCACCGCCATGCTGGTCTTCGACGTTAAAATCACCGTTCTTGTAGCGTTGAAACCACTCTTGGCACGTTCTTTCACTAATAGCGGCCTCACCATAGGTATTTGAGAGCATTCGATGAGCCTCAGCCACAGATTTCTTCATATCAGAGTAGAAAATTAAAACCTCCCGCAAATTTGGCTCGTAACGCTGACATGTTTAATCCAGAATAACTTTATGATGCAGACAAAAATCGACTAATATTTCGATGGCGTTATGTTTACAAATACCTAAGCTCATTTTATGACATCTATCATCTATTCATTTCAACTACCACTCACCGCTACAGCAATCTATTGCAAAACGGCGGGAGCAAAGTTATACACCTAATATTTTTACCTTGATGAAAAACAACAGGTATAACTTTATAAAAGTGTTGTGCAATTGTAATTTTTGAAGTTGGTACCGCTTCAATGTTTATATTTTCTACCTTTGTTGCTTCAACATTATTGTGATCAAATATTATCAATTACACAATTACATATTGTTCTGACGCTGTTGTGACTGATCTTTAGACACTTGTCGGTATATGTATTATACCAGTACGGAGTGCCTATTGCACCCACTATCGTGAGCTCTGACCGTATCTTCTGAAATATTTGAGGTATCCAATTGGAAGTTGAATAGTTTTTCATTTCATGCAATACTGCACTGTAAAAAATATCCTGAAATTTCCGATATCAGATGTATATGAAAATTCTGAAACTTGTAATTGAAATCAAGTGCAATCATGAGTTCATGAAATTTAATGCAAAATGTGTGAAAATTCATATAAAAATGCATGAAGAATCATAATTCTGTATGACATATCATGAAATTTCATATGAAAAGCCAAAGAAGTTTTGAAAATTCAATACAAAATGTATGTATTAATTGCTTCACATACATTTCTATGAAATTTAGGAAGCAATTTTTCACAGTGTGATTGACAATCCGTGGGGTTGTCTGTATGTATGTCTGTCCGTGTGTCTGTCCGTACCCGGGATAACTCTGGACCAAGTGGACCAGAAGTGGAAATTTATAGAGGAAATTCTTCGAACCCTTCCCCCGGAACCATTTTTTTTTTATTGCACTCGGACGAGTCCTTCTATTTTTTTTTAATTTTTCTCTGGAAACATAGGTGATCTCGGAGAAAATTTTCTCCGCTGTATACATATATATATATACGTCATTTTCTCTGCAGTCTTTGAGTATTCGTTATCATGGCTCCGATCGATAAATTATTATGGAACATGGATCCTAGGGGTTTCCGAGAGTGAGAAATTCCAATCTGACGTCGGAGGAGTAATTCAAGATGGTGGATCCAAGATGTCGGACGTGAATTTAGTCAACTTCGCATTTGTGGGCAGATTTACATGAAACATGGGTTCTAGGGGTTTTCGAGGGTGCTGAATTCAAATCCGGGGTCAAATCCCGAATTCATGATAGCGGATCCAAGATGGTGGACGAGAATTCAGTCATTCCGGCTCTAATTACAAAATTTTATTGTCATATGTAACACGGGTTCTAGGGATTCCAATCGGTGCTGAATCAAATTTTAGGCTCCGATGTTGAAAGGGAATGATAATGTCGGTCTTCCCGTTTAAGCTTTGCTGCAATCGGAGACTCTTCAAGAGCTCATTGAGATTATGACAACTGCCTACTAGTGAGAATCCAAAAGTGGAGGAAGTAGCTATTGAAACAAATGACGCCTGAAAATATTCCGACTCATTCCTAAATTACGCCTGAATAACCCCCCATCACGCTTATTACGTTCGGATTACTTTCAGATTACGCTTTCGTCGCGTTTCCAGGCTTTATTTCTATCAGGACAGTTGAAATTCTACAGTTCTCCAGGTACATGTTTCTGAATCATTTGGGGAAGGTATAAAGGATGGTAGGCAATAAATTCCAGGCTTCCTGAACATTACATTTACAAAGTTCCTCAATTGAGGGAAAACCCGATGAGTGCCTCCCCATATGTCCCCGGATATCTAAATTGTTCATATGCGAGTGAAGCGAGCATACATGGGCTACGATCCATTCAAAATGAGCGAAGCGAATTGTGAAGGCGGTCCAACTGCTGAGCGAAGCAAAGCACTCAGCGGGTGGAGCCCTCTGGTTCATGCAAGTTGTAACAATTGCCACAAGAATCTTCAGAAATTCCCCATGTTGGAAAATTGAACTTGAATATTTCTTGAAACTCAAATGATTTGGGTGAAATTGGGGGTAGCGCAAGATGTATCACACAATTTGTACCAACAATATTTCCGATATATTCACATTTCGTACATTTCGTTATGGTAGTGATTTGGTGCTTCACTCAATTTTTAATAGCCATTGGATTTCCGCAAATAGGAGCGATGAATTCTCCTGCATCTTGTCAGTGATGATGCAAGTATTGTGAACCTGCAAGCTGCTTCAAAGCTATGATATCAAGGATTTTTTGTGGATTGTAGTCCTGAATTGAAATATTTATGATGTCATTAGGGTCAGATACATAGGATTGTTTTGTCTTGGAAGCACAGTACAATATACACTGCATCGCTGTGAAATAAGGAAGAACACGGTCAACATGAGGGAGACCCATTACGTTCAACGCGTGAGTTTCTGTTGATTTTTCATCAATATTTTGGCCCCTGGATTATATATTATCCAATATTATTCCTGAGTACCCAGATGGGAAAGTTTTTTCAGTGAGTGATTTTTTTGAGTAAAATTACAGGTGGATCGAGAAAGAGTAGAAAGGATGCAGTCATACTATACATCTGTATGTTACGTAGCACCACGATGAATATCATCAGGTAGCGTAGAAGGAAAATGAAGAAAAGGCAGGAGTGAAGTGGATATACCACAGGTCCTTGCGTTAGGTACACTGTCATCAGACTCTTCTAATAGAATCATAGGTATTTGAAGAAGATGCAAAAAGGATGCATATGTACCATACATCTTTATGTTATGTATCACAATGATCAATGTCATTAGGTAGCGTCATAGGAAAATGGAGGAAAGGCAGAAGTGCAGATGATATACAAGTCATTGCGTTAAATAATACCACTATCAGATTCGTCCAACAGATCCATAGGTGGAGGGAGGAAAAGCAAGAAGGATGTACATGTACCATACATCCGTACCTCTAATCCTACCATGATCATTAGGTAGCGTTGAAAGAAAATGCAGAAAAGATAGGAGCGCAGTGGATATACCACAAATCTTTGCATCGGGTGCATTCCACTGACGAATTGACGAATGATTAGAGAGACTGTTTTGGATCAACTCGACGAAAATTGAGCAGATACAATATTCTGATTATAGAAATTGTTGCAGAACAACTACAGGTCAACTTGACTGATGAGACTGGATGTGACAATTCATTCTGAATGTTTTCTTCCAAAGTTCCTCCTTTGCAGTTGTTCCATTCAAGCTGGATTATATTTGTGTTCTTACAAACCATCATTTTAATCTTCACTTATCTTGGTTTTGGAATGATTGAATTCTCAAATATCATGAATATTAGATGGTTTGGATATTCGATACAATATTGCTCTTTAATGATCATAAATCACTTTGAATACATTTTGAACATTACATAGACCCTAGAGTTACTAAATCTCGCAACCCAGAATACTCCATGATAATTGAATGAAATGGAACAAATCAACCAGCCAGACCTTGTTACGTACCAATAAAAGGTCTGGTTGGTCAATTTTTCTATTTAATCGAATCATTTCCGAGTACTCTGGGTTGAGAGACTCTAGGGTCTATGAAATGTTCAAAATGTATTCAAAGTGATTCACGATCATTAAAAAGCAATAAGGTATCGAATATCCAAACCATCTAATATTCATGATATTCGAGAATTGGATCATTCCAAAACCCAGATAAGTAAAGGAAGGAAAGAAGGTTTTTAAGAACACGAATATAATCCAGCTTGAATGGAACAACTGAAAAGATGGAACGTTGGAGGGAAACATTCAGAATGAATTGTCACACCCAGTCATATCAGTCAAGTTGACCTGTAGTCGTTCTGCAACAATTTCTATAATCAGAATATTGTCTCTGCTCAATTTTCGTCGATTTGATCCTAAACAGTCTCTCTAATCATTCGTCAATTGGTCAGTAGAATGCACCTGATGCAAAGATTTGTGGTATATCCACTGCACTCCTGTCTTTTCTGCATTTTCCTTCAACGCTACCTAATGATCATGGTAGGATTAAACGTACAGATGTATGGTACATCGACATCCTTCTTGCTTTTTCTTCATCCACCCATGATTCTGTTGGAAGAATCTGATAGTGGTATTATTCAACGCAAGGACTTGTATATCATCTGCACTTCTACCTTTTCTTCATTTTCCTATGACGCTACCTAATGACATTGATCATTGCGGTACATAACATAAAGATGTATGGTACATATGCATCCTTCTTACTTTTTCTTCACCTACCTGTGATTCTATTAGACGAATCTGATAATAGTGTACCTAACGCAAGGACCTGTGGTATATCCATCGCCTTCCTGCCTTTTCTTTATTCTCCTTCTACGCGAGCTGATGATATCAATCGTGGTGGTACGTAACATGCAGATGTATAGTATACCTGCATCCTTTCTACTCCTTCTTGATCCACCTGTAATCATACTCGAAGAATCTAGGGGAACCATTTTGTACATAGTTCATAATTTTCATTCAGGATGTCATATTTGAGTATACCTGAAGTGCTCGGTGACTAACCTCATTTTGGAATGTTTCCCAAACTTGCTATGATTGAATTCACATTCATTATCTATTTACTCTCCCGTTTCATTATTTGTTCACGATTCAGATTGCAGAATAGTGGATACCAACAGACTGTGAGTAGAGATTATGGTATATCCGTTATACTTTTGCCTGTAAATAATAGCGAATAAACTTTAATAATCACCCTTGAGCAGGCTGGGTATGATCTTTTCCATCGATTGCTTACGATCCTAATTAGAGGGATCGACAGCGGAGCCTTCCGAAGTAGCTGGTCATCTGGTTTTGACCAGCTACTTCGGAAGGCTCCAGTAGTTGACTGCCCGTCAGAACTTATGATATATCCCTGACTTTCTGGTATGTGGAGGAATTGCAAATGAACTTGAATCTTTTCCCTTGAGCATGCTCGATATGATCCATTTGATCATTTTCCAACGACTCTAGCAGGATAACCTGATGGTAGATTGTTTGTAAGGGGGTTATGGTATACCCGATTAGATTTTACCTAAAAAGTAATGTATAAATTTGAATCATTCTTGTCGACTAGATCTTGTATGCCTTCCCGTGGGATGATTGCGGGTCTTCCAGGGGGATATTCTTGATACCTGTCCTTGATATCCTTTTTATCCATCCTTGGTAGTATCTGCTCCCTTTACGTGGTGGGGAGGATAAGTATCTCAGATTTGGGTCTCCTTTTCGGGTGGAATAAACTACTCGAGAGCGGGGATACAAACTGAGAAAAACTAAATCATCCCAACGCCAGGAACATCGGCAGAAACGGGAGGAAAGCAAGGGGAAACTACCTTCCTCGATATCTTTCAATATTCCCGAGGAAAGAAATCTTTTCTCCAAGCCTGGAATTTCTATTTCTAATTTATTGAAAAAAAAGCAACAACAACAACATGATGGCGTTCTCTCGGGTAAAATATTCCGGAGGTAAAATAGCCTCCCGTTCGGATCTCCGGGTGGAGGCTACTCGAGAGAGCTTCATCAAACAAGACAGAAAACCAAAGAGGATAGGGAAAAAAGAGAACATTCTTCGGGTCGGAGCGTGGAACGTTAGCCCGAGGAAAAATGGATTACATCTAATGATATCTATGTAGATATCTTGGGATATAAGTAGATATCTTTAGATATATGCAAATCTCTTTGGATCTGAATTTTGGAAAAACAAGATCTACGAAGATCCCAAGACATCTACTTATGCCTTAAGGAATCTGGTTCAAGAAGATTCCTTGAGATATAAGTAGATCCCTTTGCGTCTTCGTAAATCTTGTTTCTCCAAAATGTAGATCTAAAGAGATCTACATATATCTGAAGAGATCTACTTATATCTCAAGAGATCCACTTATATCTCAAGAGATCCACATAGATCTTATTAGATCTAATTCACTTTCTCTCGGGAGATCACTGAGACAACGGGAGAATTAGAGAATTTGGAATCAGAAATGAAGAGGTTAGGTATCGATGTGATGGGAATTAGTGAAATGAGATGGCCGCAAGAAGGAGATTTCTGGAGTGGGGATTATAGAATCATTCATACAGGATCAAAGAATGGTCAAGCAGGTGTGAGAATTATAATGCATGAAAGGGTAGGGAATAGGATAGAGAATTATTTGCAACATAGCGAACGCATAATGATGGTCAGAGTTAGAACAAAACCGGTACACACTGTTATAGTTCGAGTATACATACCCACATCTGCATACTCAGAGGACGATATCGGAAAAACGTACGATGAAATAGAAGAAGTGATAGGATATGTAAAGGGAGAAGGAAATTCAATGATCATAGGCGACTGGAATGCAGTAGCAGGGCAAGGAAAAGAGGGCAACATAATAGGAGATTTTGCGTTAGGAAACAGAAATGGAAGAGGACAACGTTCAATCGAATTCTGTGGAAGCGATAAAATGGTTATTACCAACATATTATTCAAAGATGATCCAAGAAGAATCTATACTTGGAAAATGCCAGGAGATACAGCAAGATATCAAATTGATTACATATTAGTGAAACAAAGATTTAGAAACCAAGTGAAAAGCTGTGAAACTTATCCAGGCGCGGATATAGATAGTGATCACAATATGTTGCTGATGAAATGTTCTCTGAAATTCGAAGCTCTGAAAAAGAAGAGGAAAATGCAAAAAAGATGGAATTTGAAGAATCTCAAACAAGGAAAAACACGGAAGGCATTCGAAGTGATGTTGGACGAAAAATTGGAGGATCGACAAGAGAAAGACTTGGAAATAGAGAGTAGATGGACGAATATGAAGGGGAACGTGGAGCAATGTGCGGATAAAATTTTGAAGAACGATGGGATAGAGCCCAAGAAACCATGGATAAAAGAAGAAATCCTCGGTTTAATTAATGAAAGGAGGAAACACAAGAATAACAATAGTGAACGAGACCAGGAGACCTACGAGGCACTGGGGAATGAAATAATCAGAGGATTGAGAAAAGCAAAAGGACAATGGTTGGAGGGAAAATGTCACGATATAGGAGTGAGATTACATTCAGGGAAAATTGATGAGGCACAAAGGATGGTTAAGAGATTTTTCGGACAAATGAAATCTCGAAGCCGTAAGATTCAAAATTCTCTAGGGAGACAATTGATAAGAACGGAGGGAAAAATAGAACAACGCATCAATCATTTAGAAGATCTGTATAAAGAGAGCGATAATATAGGATTTCTAGAGAGGGAGGGAGATATCGATGAAGAAGAATTGGGAGATTCAATTTTGAGATCAGAATTCGACAGGGCTTTGAAAGAATTGGAAAATAATAAAGCGCCAGGAATGGATGGCATAAGTGCGGACCTTATCAAAGCCTCCAGTCAGAGAACTCGTGACGCACTGTTTGATTTGGTCAGAGATATGTACGGAATAGGCGGAGTACCGAAATATTTCCAGAAGAATGAAATTGTCGCCATTCCAAAAAAACAAGCAGCAGACAAATGCGAGAATTACAGAATGATTAGTTTAACTTCACATACCTCGAGAATACTGACGAAAATCATATACAGGAGAATAGAGAGTAAAACAGAGAGTAGATTGCGGGAGATCAGTTTGGTTTCAGGAAGAATAGGGGAACGCGGGAAGCAATATTAGCACTGAGAACAGTAGTAGAGAAAAGTCTAGAGTTGAAAAAGTCTGTGTATATAGGTTTTGTAGATATACAAAAAGCATTCGATAATGTTGGTTGGGAGAAGATGTTCACGATTTTGAAAGGGGTAGGAATTAATTCCAGGGATAGGAGAATAATATATGAATTATATAAGAATGGAACCGCAATAATAGAAATAGAAGGTCAAAAAGGAGAAGCACAAATTAGAAGAGGGGTGAGACAAGGATGCTCACTATCGCCACTGATTTTCAATTTGTATACAGAAAAAGTGATGAACGAAGTGAAGGAGCAAGTGCCATTGGAATTACAGATTCAAGGTGAAAATGTAAGCATGTTGAGATTTGCGGATGACATAGTTATATCAGCTACGAGTGGTGCTGAGTTAAAAAATACTCTCAGAACTATGAAAAACAATATTACTAGACAAATATTGTATGAATATAAATAAGGACAAAACAAAATTCATGATTCGTACAACAGCGAAAACATCAAGAAAAACGAGAATCAAAATAGATGCAGAGACAATTCAGGAGGCAAGGAATGTAAATATCTAGGAAGCATAATTACAGAAAACGGTAAAAGCGAGAGAGATATAAGAGCAAGAATAGCACAAGGGAAACAGGCTTTCCACCGAAAGAAACAGTCACTATTCTCGAAGAATATCAGCTTAGCAGTAAGGAAGAAATTCTTGAAGACTTATGTTTGGAGCACAGCATTATATGGTTGCGAAACTTGGACAATTGAAAAAACGGATCAACGAAGACTCGGAGCTTCTGAAATGTGGTGTTATAGAAGGATGCTCAGAATAAAGTGGATAGAGAAAGTGAGAAATGAAGAAGTACTTGAGAAGGTAAATGAAAAAAGAAGTCTCTTGAGACAGATCGTGAAAAGAAGAAGTAATCTGATAGGACACACATTAAGGCATGATAACTTATTGAGAACAATACTGGAAGGAGAAATGAATGATAAAACTCGAAGAGCTAGACCTAGATTAGGTTGTATGAAGCAAATTATACAAGATAAGGGCTGTCGTAGATATGCAGAAGTTGAGCGATTAGCTGTTACGTCAAAACTCTCCAGTTCATCGTGTAACCAGTGATTGGTCTTCAAGGACTTACCAAATCAAAGTTTGGCAACCCCTTTGCTACCCCGCTCTAGTTAGGAAAGTCCTAAACATGGACCGGGGAAAGGATGTCTTAATGAAATTGCTTCGTGATTCACAGATTTAACAAAATTATTTATTTCAAAGAACAAAAATATAGATCGGTATAAACTTTCATTCAAATTGTATGTAAATCTCATAACTTTTATCTATTTCGAATGCATTAAGAAGATTAGTAATAGTTTCACGTTTGATGAAATTGAAAATGGATAAAAAAAAAATGAAGTAAAGTATTTACAATTCACAACAAAAAGAAATCTGAAAATCGAATACATTGAATTTCGAGATCGAGCATAAGTATAGTAATATTTATGAAGAAGAAAAAATGATTCTTTAAAAGGAAATTTAAAAATGAGGATTAGGAATTTTGATAGGATCTTTGAATTTTATTCTATTCAATTAAATGGAATTGATTTGAATTAATCCATATTGAATTCGAATTGAATTATATTTGAATTGAATTATATTCGAATTGAATTATTGATCAGTTAAATCGAGTTTGGTGAATTTATCGTTGCTCCACAGGAGTCTTATTTGTACCTTTTTATGAGAGTACAAATAAGAGAGTTCTTTGTGGAGGTTTGTTGAAGTTGAGTAGGAAGAAGACTGAGTACAAACTGTGTAGAAAACTTTGTAAAAACTGTATAAAACTTTGTAAAAATTGAGAAAAGACTGTCTAAAAACTTTGTAGAAAAACTGGCTAGAAAAACTGAGAAAAAAAACACAAACACACTGTGTAAAACTGGGAAAAATCACGGTATTTAAAGGATGCGATTTTTCTGGAAAGGAGATGATTGGTTGAAGGGTTCTTGGAAGGGTTTCTGGAGTGTTTTAACCAATGGAAGTTCTACATTTCAATTCTTGACGGTTGCTTTCACTTTGAATCTCGCGATTCTCGCGAGCTCCGTCTGTTGGAGAAAACGCGAACTCACCTATTTCATGCTCGGTCTTCGTTCGGTGATGACCGATTTTTCTAGGTTTTTCAATATTTTCAATGTTCTATGTTTTTCAGATTTTGAAACAAGTTTAAATAATAATAAAAATTGTATGAACAGACTTTCAAACAAATTTCAATTCCAGTAAAAAGATTTAATTGAAAAATGTATCCTTTAATATTTTTTCTTTGATTCATCAGTGTTCAATCTTTTTCTTTGTATCAAATTTCATGTAAGTCTTCTTAATACTATGAAGATGACAATAATGAATAATTATTGTTTAAAATCATTCTCATCAGTCATTTTTCTTATAATTTGAATATTTCAATCGTTTTTCAAATATCTTTAAAAAGTAGTGTCACTTATTCTATGATTTAATATTAGAAAGCAATATATATATATTTCAATTTGGACTTATTTATATAATATGTGAACATTTTTTTATCACGTGATCGTTAATTTCTCGCATTGGTTTCAAAATTATGCATTTTCAATGTTTATTACTCTCAAAATGAATTTTATAAAGTTCTATAGAATCAAACTCTTGGGATGAATTTAATAGAAGATTATTCGTTCAAAGTGTTTCTAAAATTCTTCCAATTTCAAGTTTTCATTATAATTAATTGTTAATACGATTGGAAAAATAGAAAGTAGTATTGAGAAAAATATTGAGGATAGAAAGTCCATTCGAGGGTTGCTGAAAAGGGAAAAATCATCATAATTTATTTAAACTCATTTTTCACGAATGTTATTTGTTATTCATGAGTTTCTTAAAGATATTTCGAATCATGAAATAAAAGTTTTCATCTTGGAACTTGGCGACACGATTCTTTGTCTTAATCCTCAGTGGTCTGCGCCTTAATGAGGTTTTTATGACGGGGTAATCCAGTACGTTCTTATATTCAATTTTGAAATCAAATAAAGATCCTCTGGTTTCCCAGATTCGCTTGCATCGTACGGTTCTTTTTCAAATATGGTGGAGCATAACGGTAGCCACAAGTTGTTCTCAACTATTGTTCAAATGGCCAGATTTCCCTTCTTCCTTTCTCTATAAAAAGAGTGTCGGTGAAACGAATGGAAATCTTCATTACCGAATGCGAGCGTTCGAAAGGGTGAGAAGAAAATCACTTTTACAGGGTAATAATACTCTGTTTTACCCTTAACGAGGATTTGTCCACGCGTATGCTATGGTTGGGCCTCGTGCCGCTGTACTTCTTGTGCGCGGGTGCTTATATTATGAAAAGGGAATAATTAAAACACCTGTCTCAAAACTCATGCGCAAAAGAGTATTCAAGCACATTTTTGAGGCATAAAATTTTGTAAAAAATTAACGTTCACGTTACATAGCGGATAATAGACAGGGTTGGAGGATTATTTACCTGTGTTCCTAATAAATCGATTATCGATACAATGTATCACAATGTATACCAAATCATACATGCAGATATGAAATCAACGCTATTGGATGTTTCGATTATAATATACATTAACTGAAGTGAATGCTATTGGATATTGGGAGAAAGGAAAAAGGACAGAATATTGGATGTCCCAAGAAGGAAAGAGACAGAATATCTCTTTGCCAATGGAAGAAACCCTGGGTCAGTGCCGAATCAACGAAAAACCAAATCAACGAAAAAAAATTTATTAGCAGTATGAAGTTGTTATTTTGTTGCAGTATGAAATGAAATTAGTCATAGATCATTGATTCAATTAAACGAAAAGTAAAAAACATTGATTTGCTAACACAACCCCACAGTAAACTTAATTTCCCTTTGTTATGTTTATGATTATGGTATGGTTATGTTTATGATAACAACAAACCGATTTTCGTTCTCTACAGACGTTTGAAACAGTTTGATTGTACCGATCCTTTAGGAATACCATTAATAATTTTATTAGAATGATGAATTACGTGTCTACTGTAATAAACGGGTGCAGTGAATAGGTTAACATGAAGAAAAATCATCTGGTCACAAAGAAGAAGAGAAAGTTAAGAAAACACAACATAAAGCTAAAGTTGAGGACGATGAATACAAAACGGAAGAACAAACAAATTGTTTGTTCTTTAGCTTTATGTAGTGTTTTCTTAACTTTCTCTTCTTCTTGGTGACCAGATGATTTTTCTTCATGTTAACCTATTCACTGCACCCGTCTATTACAGTAGACACGTGATTCATCATTCTAATAAAATTATTAATGATATTCCTAATGGATCGGTACAATCAACCTGTTTCAAACGTCTGTAGAGAACGAAAATCGGTTTGTTGTTATCATGAACATAACCATACCATAATCATAAACATAACAAAGGGAAATTAAGTTTACTGTGGGGTTGTGTTAGCAAATCAATGTTTTTTACTTTTCGTTTAATTGAATCAATGATCTATGACTAATTTCATTTCATACTGCAACAAAATGACAACTTCATACTGCTAGTGAATTTTTTTTCGTTGATTTGGTTTTTCGTTGATTCGGCACCGACCCGAAACCCTCCCGAATTCCGATGACGAAGAACTATCGTCGCCACCGTGATTAGAATAAATCGAAAGTGGCGATGATGATGAAGAAAAATCTCGATGTTTTGATCGCATGAAAATTTGAAACGTTCATAATTCAATATCACGCGAACTGATCAATTTCGTAGTGTGTTTGATCGAAAGTGTGTATTCGAATTTTATAGTAGAAGTGTAATTATTTTTTCGTGAAATTCAATATGTGATGAGTTATTGTGGGTTAAAGGTTGTTCGACTATATCAAATCTCGGTTTCCGTGTGTAGATACACGGTAGCGCACGACTTCTGCTTTTTCATTTATTTTTTCCAGGGTTTTTCATATACTTGGCGACGAGACGCTGCCGCGTCTCTTGATCTTGAGTGGATCTGACGGATGAGCACCCCTTCTACTTGACGTCAATCGTGATAAGCAATAAAAAACCGTCCCATTCAGCGAGATCTGGACCAGATCCAAATTTGAATTCAATCCAAAGTTGGATTTCACTCGATAAAGGATGGAAAATTCTCAGTACCTAACAAACAATAGAAAATAGTACATTGTGTACCGAGGAGGTAAAGAGCGTCTTTCACTGAGGAGCGTGATGTTCCCAATTCGAGTCGTAGGCGCGCAAACCGAAGACGAGTAATGAAAACATCGCGCGAGGCGTTAAAGGCTTTACCTCCGTGGTGCACACAGTACTTTATGTAACAAAGTACGATTTTTAAGTGTTTTGCATGTAAGAGCAACGTAAGAGCGCGAGGGACTTTTAACTCCTAGTCCAATAATGAGTATATTTCCTCACAGTGTGGCATCCCCACCACTGATGTTCCCCCATTCGCCAAAAACACCGTTTCGATGCGTTGAGACGCGCATGAAAACACGCGCAAATCGTACTGCGTTACATAAAAAATTTTATACGCGACTTTTGGACAGTTGATATATTTTTTTTCTATCGTTCGTTAAATATTGATAATTTTCCATTATTTTCAAGTGAAATTCAAAAAAAGTTCGAACGCTCTCATTCTCATTCCAAATTTAAGGAATATTCCCGAATTTTTAATCAAAAATACTATATCTTTTCGACCAGCATTTTCCTCCGTGTGATTTAAAGCGAATTTTGTAACGCACTTTGTGGCTTCTGCCTAGATGTCCTAGGAAACTGTTGGATTCTCATTCAAAGTGCTGATCAGGAATGCGGAATCATATTTTTTCAGTAAAATCATACCTATGAATAAGGTCAAAATGTCTCCTGAAATAAGATTCCAAGTCAAGTACGTTGCTTCCGAATTCATTCTCATAAAATAATCTGGAGTAACAAATTGAGCAGTTGAGCTTCCTTTCATTTTTCTGATTGTATTTGTGGACTATCAATGTAACTGTACAGACAGTTGAAGCACAGACAACCTACCCATACCAAGTGAACGTTTGAGGATCAAAATCAAATTGGTTGAAATGTGTGATCTAGTTCCCCCCAGAGACGCCCAGACAAATTCACACCAGGGCAGTATGTTCACTGAAAAAAAAATTTATTCCAGTCAAATAAATATTTATTTGTCCTGTACCAAAGAAATATTCATTAGAATTAACAAAATATTCTTTGGAACCAAAATAATTTATTTGAATTAAATAGATGGTTTTAATCGTTTATTTGATTCCAATAAATCATTTTGGTTCCAAAGAATATTTTGTTAATTCTAATGGATATTCCTTTGGTACAGGACGAATAAATATTTATTTGACTGGAATAAATTTGGTTTTCAGTGTTCCTCCATCCCTATGATCCCATAGTAGATTCAACTTTGAAGGCAAGCCTCCCTTTAACGTAGCAAAAATTTCCTCCTCCGCGGATATGAAATGTACGCCTGATTTATTCTACCATAGTGATTCTCATATGAGGTAGCCTTTCACAAATCATACACTTTCTTTGTTGTGAACTTATAGCAAGATGTATTATGGTTCTCATCAATTCTCACTTTCCTTTTACTGCTGAAAAATTTTCTCAACTCATTTCACTCAATTGATTCTGATCAATTCCTTATTTCGGTGCAGGATTGAAGGTTGAAACTGATAACTGAATTCGGTAACCCAGTTTGTGTATTGTGGATATCAATGCACATGATATTTGGTACCTTCTCAGCGAAATATCGTAAGCAATATCCTAATCGAATTCCTTGTGCTGGCATTTTTGGAATCCTGATTGTTTTAAAGAACCAAAAATCCAAATACAGATCCTTAGTCCGATTGAAATGTCGGTGAAGATGTTTTTCCGGGAATACATCGCCTCGAGAAAATTAATTTATTTAGATTAATGAACGAAAGCTGATTGTGAAAATTCATTCCGATTAATGGAACAAAATAAGCTGGCAATAAAAGCTGCAGTATCGGCGACTTCAAATTAATAACAAGAACTGCACTCATACGGCACAAGGTTCCCGCAAAGAGCTCCCGCTATGCTAGTTAATATGTATACATGGGGAATATGTTTAATTCAAAATGAACTCCTAATGAACAACTTAATGTTCAGAGAGAACCCATATAAGGATTTCGTAGTGAATTTTGTAGGCATCAAATACGTTTTCATTTTGAGTTGATGGAACCCATTATAACGAGGACTATAACGATGATTCAGGAGGCTTTTGGCCTGAATTCAAAATTGATCATTCGTGCTGGTTGAGCAGTTAGCAGAATTGAATTTGATTCCAGTTGAGCCATCATTCGTTTTACTTATCCATACATCAACAACTGTATCTACTGAGGGTGCCTAAATCATTTTCTTTCAGCCTGCATGTGAAAGTAGTGAAAATTATAGAACAAATCGTGATTTTCAATGATACTGTTAGAAATTTCTGCGTCCATTTCAATGTTTTTGTTGGAACGTTTTTCAAGTACGGGCATGAATTTAATTGCATACACATTTCACATTGAACTTAATGTGAACTATAGCATAATCTATAGTTTTTTCATGTTTTTGTACATTAAATGTAATGTAGAATGTGTATGAACCTGGATTCACCCAGGTAGACATTTTTCTGGGCGTCCCATTCACCATCCACGTACTAGATGGGACCCATGTGGGGGCAACTAGATAACACATTTCAGCCGATTTGACTTCAGTGCCCAAAAATTTAGTTGTTTTATGTGGATTTTTCATGCGTCAACTGATCGTACAGTAACAGTGATAGTCCATCAACACGGTCAGAGGAATCAAAGGAAGCCCCAACGTTTCAATTTGTCACGGGATTATTTTACAGAAATAAATTCAAAAGCAACGTCATTGACTGAAGATTATATGTCAAAATACAATTTCACCTTGTTCATGGGTGTGAGTTTACAGAAAACACATGATTTCACATTTCTAATTACCAATTCGAACAACATTTTAGCAATTCCCTGGGACATCTGGATGGGCACAGGCTAGAAAGTGCGTTACAAAACTAGCTAGAAATCAACCTAACATCTGGGAAAACTAGTTGAGGCACATGTAATTTCCAATCATAATTTCTAGTAGGGCATGTACGTGATTTATCAACAATTCCAGATATTTCTGACAGTGGAAATGTACATCATCAGCATATATACTCTCTGAATACGGGAGAGTGGGAATTCCACTCGAATAGGAAGATAGGTTCTCTTCTGGCTGCCTAAAGCGTGAAATTCCACTCTGTTAGAGTGAGAATTTACTTTCCAGACAGCAACACAGGAAAAAATGAGTCAACCAACAGGGAACACTCTGGGATTACAAGTACTATAAGCAGCGCTCTGGTCACACGAAGAATGCCTCTCGATCGTTCGGGGCATGAAACGCTCCATGATCTGTTGAGCTGTCCAATTTGCTGACTCTTGCTCCGCTTTCGGGGCGCGTAACGTGCCACCAAAGGCAGAGCTGCTGCGGATAGTTGCACGGGATGCTGTCGCTCTCCTTGCCGTACGACTATTAGTCTTTTTTCCGTGCAGAAGGGAAAAATCTATTTATCCATCTCACCCATTTTTTCATTCGAGTGAAGATCTCACTCTTTCCAATTTAGATAGTACATTTGTTTTTCATGAAAACTCATTGCATCACTTCGAAATCATGTTTTTTTCAGTTTTCCTCCATGTAACACCTTGTATCACATTTTGTTGAATCACGGATCATTATGGGTTCCACTAAAATAACAGGGAATGATTACAATTTTCCATGAGATGAATAAAATTCATCCATCAGACAGAAACTATTCCAAGGCGTGCAGTCTTGAATGTACAGTGTTGAAAACATTTGAGCATTCAATACACAAAATTTGGAAGCAACTAACACATATGTTTGTGTTTGAAATTCACTACAGATTTCATGAGAATTCGAAGAGAATTTGGTATGAGAATCATTTTAAGATCAAAGTGTGTTTGAATTTCAATAACAGTGTGGGAAATCTAATACGAAAGTATGTTGTGTTGAGTACTTCCAAACTTTTGTATCAAAATTGAAACAAAAATTCTGGAATTTTTGGCAAAAATTTTTAATAGTGTAGCGAACTCAGTGTGTCATTGCTTGACGTACCGTGTCCAACAAATTAATATTTTTCCAACACTTCTCATAGGCACTGTAAAAAGTCGAGCTGAATGTGATTGCATTTTCCTTGAAAAATTGACTGAAATTCGATCCTTCTCATTGTGTTGGTATTTGTTTTCGGTGTTTACTTCCAGGAAAAGCAGAGCTATTTTTGGTAGCATTTTGAAATAAGCTTATGTTCAGGATGACAATAAGTTTCACTCTCCACTATGGAGACTCCATTGATATAATGGAAAATGATTGTGTAACCTTCCAGTTTCTACGATTTGGGTCACAGTTAGTAAATCCGTTTCTAACATTTCAATTGTTTACAACGTGTTTAATTGTGTATAACTATATAGATTCACAAGTCTTCGAGACTAGTACCTCTCCGAGAATAAAAAGTTCGTTTCATTACCTTCAAATTGAGAAGAGGATTAAGTCCCAACGATGAATACAGGTTGGTTGAAAAGTTTCTGCGCTCGAAATGAAAGAATACTGTTTTTGTTACGGAATATATTTTTGTATTCAATATAATCTCCTAGAAGCTCAATACACTTGTTCCAATGATCTTCCAATAATTTTATCCCATCCTTATAATGGTTTTCCGGAAGCTCTGCAAAATAACCGTCTACGGCTGCTATGGCCTCTTCATTCGACGAAAAATGCTTTCCACGAAGGAATTGTTTGAGGTTTTTGAAGAGATAGTAGTCGCTAAGAGCCAAATCCGGCGAATACGGTGGATGTTCAAGCAATTCGTACTTGAGTTCTTTGAATTTAGCCATCGTCAAAACACTTTTGTGAGCAGGTGCATTATCTTGATGAAAAATGATTTTTTCCTTCTTTAAACCAGGTCCTTTCTCACGAATTTTTTCATCCAGCTGATCCAAAAGGCTGCAGTAATATTCGGAGTTGATTGTTTTACCTTTCTGAAGATAATCAATGAACAAGATTCCTTTTGCATCCCAAAAAGCTGATGCCATAATCTTCTTTGCTGATCGTTGTGACTTCACCTGCTTTGGAGCTGATCAACCAGCTTCAGTCCACTGTAAACGTTCTTGTTTCAATTTAGGATCATGGTGGTAGATCCAAGTCTCATGCATAGTTATAAAACGACGCAAGAAGTCGGTTTTATTCTGCTTAAAACGCTCCAAATTACGCTGAGAAATTTGTTTTCGATCCAGTTTTTGTTGAATTGTTAACGTGTGCGGCACTAACTTTCCGAACAGTTTTTTCATACGTAATTCTTCATGTAAGATATGGAGTACTCGTTCGTCTGAGATGCCTATGGCATTAGCAATTTCACGCTTAGTCAAACTTGGATCTTCACTAACCATATTATGTACATGCTCAATGATTTCTGCTATGGTTGCAGTTTTTGGTCGTCCTTCGCGTGGATCGTCTTCAAGGCTAGTACGACCACTTTTAAATTCACCAGCCCAAAATTCAACGGTGCGTTTTGAAGGTGAGGACTCTTTATACACTTCTAACAATTGGTCATAAATTTCCTTTGCTTTTAAACCCTTCAAAACAAAGAATCTAATGACTGCACGATATTCAATTTTTTCCATATTAAGAAAAATCAATGACACGTCAACTTTAAATGGCTTGTAAACAAAGAATGAATTGACAGAATGACTTGTAACTTCGCATGTGTTCTCAGGACAGATATACCAACTTGAGAAAAAAAAAGTTTTGAGCTAGCAGTGCTATCTCTTGGTGAGCGCAGGGACTTTTCAACCAACCTGTAGAACTAGAGTTATGACCGTCTGAAAATTGGTCCAATTAGGACATGGAGAAAATTTCGAACTCGTGTAAGTCTGAAAATGATGATAAAAGTTATGATTTACTTCTCTAGCTTGCCATTCTATAAGTTCCACAATCAATATATTCAGCGTTCATTGAGGCTCTTTTAATTTCAAAATCAGAAGTGAATTTTTTCGATAATACAAATAATTTCATATTACCTTGCCAACCGTGTTCCGGAAGACGTGATGCTTCACAATATGACTATCACTGAAAAAAGTTCGGTACTTAACCTGCCATTTCAATGAGGCGTAGTATTTGTACATACAACTTGGTGCGGCTCGTCCACCAAATCCGGCGCAAGAGTTGCACGCAAGTACGTACAACTTCAGATACGTTCAACAACTGAGTCGAATTTGGCGTAGAGGCTGCACCAAATCTTAGGTACAAACGTTGCGCCTGATTGAAATGACAGATAAGCACCAAACTTTTCAGGCCACAAAAAATTCTCGAAAAGTATGACATTCACTATTATATAAAAACTGGATTGATTTCGATTATCGTTTGCAGATAATTGTTTGAAGAAACAAAGTTGGAGTCACCTATTATTCAAAAATTTGACATTTTATTTTCGAATTGGAAACCCCTCAATGAGAACTGAATATAACCACATGGCACTCTAGTCGTGATGATTCCATCGTGGTATTCTTTAAGAGTGCCCGTATGCCAGTCAAGAATGAGCTCTTTATGAATTATATACTAGTTATAGTATTAGAATTATATACTGAATACTAGTATTCAGAAGGAATTCCTGAAGAATTCTCCGAGATTCATTGTGCCCAAACAGCAACAGAACTTCAAGGTATATACGAAATAGAAATGTTCGTAGAATGTACGAATGAGATACGAAGAACATATAATGGAAGTTCATAGAATTTTTGGATGATTCTGTTTTAAATGTACTTAGAACGTACATAGCCCATTCGAATTGCACGATATTCATTCAACCGACATTCGATTGCCTCATCTTCGTTAGGGTGGTCGTTGAGAATTAAATTTCTTGAGGTGCCCCCTAAAAAGCTTCCTTTTGATGAGAAAACACTGGGAAAATTTTTTATAATTTTTTTACATCAAGACAACACGTGCCTCAAGCCATAATAAAAATTAAAAGACAAGCTCAAACCACGAAGAATTTTAAACTTTTTCTAAAACTATAATTTGGAATTCATCACTGAGAATGATGATACTGGAGGTATTTCATTGTTAAAACTCTTCCAATCTTAAAATAATTTTCACAATACTCTTAACAAGAAGTTTCATGAAAAAACATGATTATACCCAAAAATTAACTTGAATCGTCTCGAGGCACGTGTTGTCTTGACTTGAAAAAATTATGAGAAATTTTCCCAGTGTTTTTTCATCAAAAGGAAGCTTTTTAGGGGGCGCTTCAAGAAATTTAATTTTTAACGACCACCCTAATCTTCGTATATTCGATTACATACGTTTGATGAATATGCATAGCACCTATGAAACAGTCTCAATGGAATGTGCATGGAACATATTTTGAATATTAGAAGAAACTTCATAGTATATTCTGGTGCTACTTGGGTGGATTCTTTCGGAACTGACGTAACAAGAGTTCATTGGGAACCTGCTTGTGCTGTATGGGCAATAATTGAGTACACCCATGCAAGAAATTTTGAAAATCTAAAAATAATGGGGGGTAGGGCTTAAAAAATCAATACGAGTCTCCGCTTACGATTTTTTTTTTATAATTGATAGTTTCCGAGAAAAAAAATAAAAACTACCTATTTTTTCGCACTAAAATTAATTGTTTTTCAATCTTAAACTCGCCGTAACTCGGGCAATTCTCAACGTATCGAGATAAATCCTGCAGATTCTGATTCATGAGACTTCCCCGAAGACGACCGCGTTCGAAAAAATCGTGAAAGTTGATGACAATTGATTAATTTTTTAATCCAAAGTGAAAACTATGTTTTCCATGCTTCGCACGAAAGAAGTGTGTCACGAAATATGAGCTACAAAGAACTTCCAGTGACAAAGTTGGTCGTTAGTGTGTGGACAAACTTTTTGGGAAGTTTCAGAACGATTCGACTATCAGTTTTCGAAATACAGCGAGTTTTCTATGAGCGCGCATCGAAAATTGTTCATAATGTCGCGTCGTCCACTGGGTGAATATCAACGTCCGTAAGAAAGATTGCGTTCGTTCGATTTCTCAACGTAGGTTTATGTTTTTTGGGTCAGAGAATTCGAATATTTTTTTATGAAAATTTCACTTGTTTAAAAAGACTTCATGTACAAAGGAATTGCTTGAATGCGGAAGAACTTTGTTCAAGAGAATTTTTCTCAAAGTGCACAAAAACGTTATAAACCATGAAATTGTCTATAACAAGAGAATGAATAACAAATCTTGCAAATATAGTTCAATATTCGAATTCTCTGACCCAAAAAACATAAACCTACGTTGAGAAATCGAACGAACGCAATCTTTCTTACGGACGTTGATATTCACCCAGTGGACGACGCGACATTATGAACAATTTTGGATGCGCGCTCATAGAAAACTCGCTGTATTTCGAAAACTGATAGTCGAATCGATCTGAAACTTCCAAAAAAGTTTGTCCATACACTAACGACCAACTTTGTCACTGGAAGTTCTTTGTAGCTCATATTTCGTGACACACTTCTTTCGTGCGAAGCATGGAAAACATAGTTTTCACTTTGGATTAAAAAATTAATCAATTGTCATCAACTTTCACGATTTTTTCGAACGCGGTCGTCTTCGGGGAAGTCTCACGAATCAGAATCTGCAAGATTTATCTCGACACGTTGAGAATTGCCCGAGTTGCAGCGAGTTTAAGATCCAAAAACAATTAATTTTAGTGCGAAAAAATAGGTAGTTTTTATTTTTTTTCTCGGAAAATATCAATTATAAAAAAAAATCGTAAGCGGAGACTCGTATTGATTTTTCAAGCCCTACCTCCCAGTATTTTTTGATTTTCAGAATTCCGATTTTTTTTTCGACCCCTCTTGAGTCAACTTTCAGATTCCTTCTACACGCTTCCGAGCGGCTAACCGGTTCGTGCATGGGTGTACTCAATTATGATACGTAAAGAATTGGAAACTAGAGAAGAATTCTAACTTCTAAGTTTGTACAAATTTCTGTTGTGCTTGAAAGACATCAAGTGATGAGCGCTCGAAAATTAGGGGATTTCTAAACCTCAAATTCTCAATCATATCTTCGAAGGAAAAGCCTTGAGAAACGAACACCACATATAAGCATCAAATATTTTCCTACTAAGAAACGGAAAAAACCCTCTCCATTGAATCCTCAGATTTGAATCTATAAACCACGTGGAATCACCTTTCTAATGGATTCATTAGAATTCTTCGGAAACTCTTCTTGAATGCCAGGACTTTATAAAGAACTCATTCTGAACCATCATAATGGGGACTCTGGAAAAATCCCATGATGAATTCATGAAGACTCCGTTACGACTACCCCTTAATCAGTGTGCTGTGTGAGTTGGATTTATATTCTGCTGAATGAGAAAACAGTATGATTGAAAAATTGTTATATCATGAATTAACCTGTTCACTTGAAGTGTACAGTATACTGTGCTGAGCTGAGACCTGGATTTTTTTTTCATAACTGTGAAACTATCATTTGCAATCTCATTATTCCTGCGTCAATAACAGCAGTTCTATGCGACCAGCCTAGCATATACTGCAGAATATATTTCTCATGCCTGAAAACATAACAAAACGGTGGAAACTGAAAAAAATTGGAAATTTTGTTAATCGCATTTTCGCAATCTGGACATCATTCTCAAGTTACAGACAGTGGAAAATAGTATACTGTGCAACTAGAGAGTAAACACCTATGATCCCGTGTTGCGAATACTATATTCTCACTCGAACGCAAAACGCTATTTCCTTCGTCTATGTCGAGAGAGCAAAATGCCACATTCTCTTCCTAGGACGGAGAAGAATCGTTCACTCTCTCTAGGGAGCAAAATGACTAGAGAGAGTGAATGAATATTTCGCTTCCTAGAGAGAATGTGTTATTTTGCTTCATCGTCATAGACAAAGGAATAGTACATTATGCTACGAGGGAGGGAACTGAGTGAGTTTCACCAAGGGTGATGTTTGTTGCCCGAGCAAAGCGAGGGCAAAAATGGATGGGGGCCAAATCACTGAAAAGACAAATCAACGAAATCAGTGTTTGAAAAGAGAGAGTGTGACGTATCTCTCTTTTCAATCAACTTTTCGTTGATTTGGTTTTTCGTTAATTTGACCTTCATCCGCAGAAATCACACGAGGTGGAAATCATTTGCTTCCGTACGTACGATACTTTTTTTCCCGATTCCGTTGAAATAGTGACCGTCTTCATATGTAGAATAAACTCGTTGCTATTTCTCAAGTGTTCATTACTCCCTGTATTCTCTTCCCAGGGAGTCATGGGAACGTACTGCGCAAGCGCATTCGACTGCGCACGCGCACTCATCATTGGCTAGTGTTTTGGCCTTCGCCATGCTGACATACGGAGAGAAATGAAATTTAAGAAATGACAGAAATTGATGAAATATAAGAGAATGCTTTACCTAAAAATTGGAGGCGAAAAGAGTAGCGGACTGTATAAGGAGATATTAATTGGAAAAGGTTGGGGTTTCTTCGACTCAGAAACGACACAGAGAAGTAAAGTTCAGCAAATATAATTCAAAGGGTTCATGAAAAACAAAATACAATGAAATTCAATCGATTCTTCACACAATAGTGAACGAGAACAATTTTCGAAACGAATCGTTTCTTATTTGAGTAAACTCCACTTAAGAGAATTAATGAGAATTTAAATAATGTCAATTCGGAATGAGAGAGCTCAATTGACAAAGAATGTCGAGAAGCGACAATTCGGTTTCGAAACTAGTTGCAATTACTATATTATACAAAATGATGTTCTGGCCAGAATCATGAATATAAATCTTACGAGACCATGGCTTGTAATTCGTTGGCCGGCGGGAGAAGATGTCGTCAACAATTTCCTCGTGTTGCCCAGCCCAGAGATGGAAACCCCAGCGATGAACGACGTGAGAGTGAGCCCAGCTCGATGATGAACATAGGAGAGTAGCGCACGTTGAGGAGAGATACTTTAAACTGTAATCGACTCACTTTGTTTCTAAGACTTAGGCGACCACGTTTTGACACGAAACGAGAAGAGATACGTGGTGATCGTCCAAACTGGAGAGACGAACTAACTTTTGGGAAGGGATTGACGAGAGTACCTTGTTCTTCCGCCCCCTCCTTTCTAATCATCCCCTGAGCGATGATTACTTATTTGTGGTATGAAAGGTTACATGATCATCGGCGCTTAACCAGCTAGGAAAGGTTGGGAATACGTAGTTTCGCTCCCGCACTACACGTATAAAATACAAGTATTTCAGCGTAGTCGGGAAAACATAGTATTTCAGGGTGGGGGGCCGAATCAATGAAAGGACAAATCAACGAAACCATTGGTTGAAAAGGAAGAGATGTATGATGTCTTATTCTTTCCAACCAACGGTTTCGTTGATTTGGCCCCCATCCGTATTTCACGCTCAGAGTGCGGGTGAAGACATTCTCAATGCATCTTCCAAGAACTTGAATAAACGGATTAGAATACAATGAAATAGGAATCAGCTAGGATTGTTGGTAAAAAAGTATTGTTTGATCTCTTTCTCAATAAATCGCTATGAAATCCAATAAACTTGACATCTAAACTTGTTACGTGAGCCATCTTCAGATCTCCATTGGATATATTCTGGACGGGGAGATTTTCAACTGTCATACTAAACTACAAACGTGTTCAATACAGGGCTGTGGAGTCGGTAGTCGGAGTGAAGGAGGCGTGAATTGTATGAGAGTCGGTGCGTATGAACGCACAGTATTAACACGGTTGTGAATGTTATACAGACCTTCATATCATGCCGACTTTGTGCCAGTTTCGATACCTTTGGGAGCGTCAGATTTGCCAGTACTGACAACTGTGACAGCAGTACTGAGCCATTTTCGGCCCGTGCTCCATTATCCTCATGGGTGATTCCATAATTGACCTCACATGAGTCTCAATGATCTCGATTGGGAAGTGAATTTTAGTTATGAAAAACTTGTCCTCATTTCAAAACAAATTGTTCTCCAACAGAAACGAGGAAGGCATGTGCGAATTGATGGATAGCGTATTTTGACATGTATTCAATCGAAGTTCGAAGTGTAATCTTTCGGAATTGAATGCATAGAAATTTCTGTTAACATTGTGACGTGATATATTCTCACAAAAAAAATCGCGAGGTGGCACCGCGCATCACTCTTGTCAGACTTAGTCGTGTCATTTGTGGACACCTTAGTTCGCTCAAGAGAACACAGCTGTCGCTCGCTCACATGAGAATCGGGAACACATTTCCCCTCCTCAACCAATCCTGACCTCCTCTAACCCCGTTCCTCTGATTTTCCGAGGTTTCCTGTTCCAAGGAAGCAGCGCCACCTACGCCACGAGCACGAGGAAGGATTGGTCCAGCACCAGGAAGCAACTCCAACACCATTCCAGTCTTTCTTCGACCAACAACCTATCAGAGGGCCAGGAACGACCCACGGGTATCGCCCTCTCCTGGTAATCCAGACTCCACAGGAAAAAAAGAGAGACAACCTACACCGCAACGCGCTACCTCATCCCTACCCTGGAAGTCTGGATGAAGATAGGAGGAAATCGGGATAGTCGCCCCGAAAGGAACCCCACGGTGCACCCCCACACTCACCCAACGATTATTCAGACGCCACCGTCACCAGAATCCGTAAGAAAATTCTAAAGGACGAGTCCTAACGGAAAGTCACCGACGGGGTTTCGTATCTTACTTTGCGAACTCACCCATCGGTGAAGAAGGAGGGAAGGCCATCTTGGCTTCACTTCTCGTGTAACCAAGTCACGGCATGTGTGCACCGAGAGATTCTTGTTCACGGAAATTACGAATACGGTGAGTGTGAGGTGCCATCGGGGCCCGAGATCAACCTAATAACGTTGATTCGCATCCGCCAACGTCACTACGTCGGTGCGAGAGTGGCAGTATGGTGGAGTGTTGTGTTGTTTTCGTGGTGAGAAAGTTCTTTTTGTGCCCTCCTCCACGTGTCCCTGCATTTGATTTTTCCCTCTACCCTTTGTGTTCCAAACCCCAATGCACCCCCTTCGTTCGCTTTAGCCCTCTCTCGGACGAATTTTATGATTGCCGGTTCCCTGTAACCTCCCTCCCTTGATCAGTGTAAACGGCCTCGGCCATGTAGAATTCCCCCTCGCGGTCGTGCCCCCCCCCCCCTCGTGTTTTATACTCTCCCTATATGAACTTTATTTGACTGTATAACTCCCTTGTGCACGACAGAGTCGTGTGACTCATGTGAAGTTGACCAATTTCTATCCTATATATGGAAATTGAAATATAAACGTATACGTGGTGACACGTGTTGAACCCTATCTTCATATTTCTTATTTGGTTTTAAAATCAACCCACCCTCTCCCTGAGCTTTCCCTTATCCCTCAACCCCTTCAAGGTTATCGTGAGCATATTACTTGCTTCTTCTCAATATATTTCAGGTGCCGTCACTCTTTATAAATATCCACGACGGGGGTCGTGGAGGCGCTCAGATACTCTTGCGCCTTCATGTATGGGCAAAGGAAATACCCATCATAACATGGATATGATGAATGAGAGAATTCTTCATAGATGTGATCAATGTTGCGAATAACCCACCCGAGTAGCATCCGAACGTTGCACAGTGGGGCCAAATGCCAAAAAGCTGGACAAAATTATAAGGGGCTCTCAAATTCGCTTGGGAAGCTTATGCGGTCACTGATTACGAATCCGTTGTCAGAATTTCAAAATTCAGAATGGCGGATCCAATATGGCGGACGAAAATTTTAAAAATCATCGGATTCTCCTCAAATTGGGTACCCAACGGTTTTTGGGGTCGCTGATTACGGATCCGTTGTTCTCATTTCGAAATTCAAAATGGCGGATCCAATATGGTGGACGAAAATTGGAAGAAATCATCGGATTTTTTTCAAATTTGGTGATCAGGGGTTTTCGGGGTCGCTGATTACGAATCCGCTGTCTGAGTTCCCAAATTCAGGATGGCGAATCCAATATGGCGGACGAAAATTGAAGAAATTATCGGATTCTTTTCAAATTGGGTACCCAGGAATTTTTGGGGTCGCTGATTACAAATCCGTTGTCTGCATTTCGAAATTCTGAATGGCGGATCCAATATGGTAGAATAAAATCAAGAAGATCATCGGATTTTCTTCAAACTCGGCATCCAGGAGTTTTTCGGGTCACCAATTACGAATCCGTTGTCAAAATTTTGAAATTCAGAATGGCGGATCCAATATGGTGGACAAAAATTGAGAAAATCATCGCATTTCCTTCAAACTCGGTACTCAGGGGTTTCTGTGGTCGCGGATTACGAATCCACGGTCTGAAATTCGAAATTCAGAATAACGGACCCAATATAGCGGACGAAAATTGTAAAAATCATCGGATTCCCTTCAAACTCGGTACCCAGGGGTTTTCGGAATCGCTGATCACGAATCCGTTGTCAGAATTCCGAAATTCAGGATGGCGGATGCCAAAAATCAAAACTTCATTCATAACTTAATATTATACAAGAACTAAACGGCCAATTTTGTTGTTCCTATTATGATCATTATTATTATTATTTCCAACATTGAATCATTATTAATATAATTATCGAATGATATTAACACATCAAATGTGTTAAATCGGAAGATATATACATTCACAATATATACAATAATATAAAAAACTGAAATCGTAATGGTTTTTACTTTTGCCACACTTTTTTCACTCAGATCAGTCTTCTTCTTCTTCACTCTCAGAGGAAGATAATGAGAAAGTTACGTTGTCTTTATCAAGTATATCCGGAGTTTTGATCAGGCTCAACACGTCTCTAGGGAGAAACTTTAGTTTTTTCTTGGGCAACTGTCTTTTACTCGATAACATTGGATCAGAACTCAAAAGGAACCATTTGAAAATGTCTTCATTCGTTTTTTCTCTACTGCATTTCCTGGAGTGATGCTCTCGGTACCTTTGGAAATGAATGTTGTTAAGATATTTGAATATAATTATGTATTCATCAACACCGTTGAAGCTTTCGATCTCAACATGACAAGCAAAATCAAGGAAAAACAAAAAGCAGCTGCACTTTGGGGTCATCAGTATAAAGTTTTGAATAAATCCTCTAATTCATAAGTTTACTTGATTCTCAAAATTGTTTTCTAGTCTATGAATTTATGTTTCCAGAGGATGAACAATGTGGCTTATTAATAAAAAAGAGTATATGAATATTCATAATTCCCCGAATTCCTTACCAGAATAAAACAATCTTCGCGAACATATATTCTCGTGGTTACCATAAATATATAGTTTGCCTAGTAGTCAAAAACGTATTGTGCAATGTATCAAACTGATTGCAGTACTTGAGAAGTCAAATTTTTCCCTTCAAAGTGTCGAGTCCACTGTGACAAATATAGACTATTATTAAGTGATATACATCATTTTCACCTTTTAAAATCTTTGTTACGAGCCTCTTGTGCTTCCTCAGTCAATTGGCCTATAGGTAGAAGAGCAGATGCAATGATTTCAGATCCGTGGATCAAAAACTTGTGCATCGTAGGTGACATTGGGTACCACGGATATTTTGTCGCGTAGTAGCGTGCCGTGTCTAAAGCGTAACTCCGAAACTTTTCAACGTCTATTTCATGGCCACTTGAAACGGCAGCTAATACTACATGAAGTCGTTGTATTAGGTTGACATCCACCCCTGTGATTTCGGCAGCAACTTCGGGTTGTGCGAAAAATCGCCTAGCGGTATTCCCATCATTTGAGTTCCCAAACCCTGGCTTAGGAACATCGACAATGAGGCCACATTTTTCTTTAAAACTTTTCTGTACAACCTTTTTGCGTTCTTCCACCAAAGCTTTATCTTGTTTTCGTGCTTGCCACTTCTGAATGGGTAGCTTAGAAGACAAATGCAGGAGGCCCTCAAAAAATCGTATCCAGCCGTGTAGACAAGACAAACCAAACTGGAGGTTTTCGGTTTTGACCGGCCTGGATACTATATCATCAATTTTGTTGAATTCCTTAGATGTGGCACCACATATATAGCACTTCTGGGTATAGGTTGTCTCAGTTATGGCATTGCATACCTTCCCGTCCACCATAGGAAAAATCATCTCATGTTTCACTGAAACATGTTTTTCATCAGTTCTGAAAGAAGTAGCCCTCAGATTTTCTATTTCATTATCAACTCGTAGCTTCTCTGCAACCGAAACTCCAGTTGATTCTTTCACAAACTCTATTTTGATTGGCCTACAAAATCTGGTTGATAATGGCCTTGGATTCTGCCAAATTATTTTTGAATTGCAGTGTAGGCGGAGAGGCACAAGTGAAGTAATGAACACAGCGGAATCACTAGCTTCCGAACTTTGATATGCTTGTTTGTATGAGGAGTGGCCAGAGCTCCCATCAAACCCCCTTTTGGAAATAAGTACCAGGTTTTGTAACTCTTCATCAGATAGAGTTGACAAAACCGAATTCTGTAGCTTTAAAATACGTGTAGCTGTGTGATCAAGAAGTGCTTGTAGTTGCACAACAGCGCAGGTTTCTGTTATTTGAATAAATTCCTTGTCAGGGAAACATGCGTTTGGCCAGTTGAATTTTTTTATAAGGTGGAAATTTCTGCGGATCAGCTTCACGCAATAAGCAGTACTGATGTTTTGAGAGCTCGGCATCTACTAGGAGAGCTAGAGCATCTTCATCATTCAACATCTTTGGCTCATTTCGCTTAAAAGTTTGATAACCTTTCATATACATTTTGGCAAGCTCAGGATCAGAAGATGTAACATCCTTTACAATTTTTGCGGCTTCGATCTGTCCAGACGCTCTCAAACACATTTGTGTGGCGTAAGACAGCTCTGAGATAGGAGTATTTACTCTGATATTCTCCGTTTTCCTACGTTTCGTTCTTTCTGAACATTCGTTGAATTCAACAAGAGGTCTTCCCACTTGCGTGTGAACAGTTACAGAATGGGGATTCCTGAAAGTACAAAACACTACCTCTTGTTTTAACCATTCTTCATTATTTTTAAGAAATCGTTCTTCAGTCCTTTGAGAAGATTCCCATCTCTTTTTAAATACACATTTGAAAGTAGATGAGAGGTTAGAGATCTCTGTAGTTTTGTTATCCGGACAACACGTTATCTCGATGATTTTTCCTTGAAGGAAAGTGAACTTTTCATCCAACGTAGGTAGAGGACTGCTCCTTAAAATATTGTACATCTCTCTCCGAGTCATAGATATTGAATCATCTTTGAAATCTACAAACGTTGTAGAATTCGATGAAATTCGCTACAGAAACCCCATGTGTTTCTAAAAATTTTCCTGATTTTCTTGGGTTGGATTCAACCCTCTTAAGCTAATTTTTTTTGCAGTCAACTGTTCAAATTGAACTACTCAGAAAATATAGGTTGTTGAAACACTCACCTATGGCAGCGGAATCCATCTCATTTGGAATTGTATGTTAACATTTAATGATTTTAAAAAACGAAAAATATTCACCAAGCTCCACACTTGCACGCGGAAAAAAGTTTACGGTAACGATTACTAGCAAGAGTAAAAATTCGGTGACAGCTATTGCACAATTGTGATAAGCACCATTTGAAATCCGACCGATTACAACCAACTATTTACGTTGCCATGGAAACGATAGGTTAACATAAGAACGATCACCAAATCGCGGGTCATGATTCAGTTCACGAAAAGAAAAGAGATATCAATACTTGAATAACATTTATAAACATTTAGGAAAATGACGGTTACTTTAGGGACAAAGAGCATCGCTGAAGAATGTTAGCAGTGAAGTTACCAAGAATTCGTAGTAATAATACTAAATGTTGGTAGTTTTATTGTAATTTCCCATAGTGAATTTATCAACTCATAGTAAATTCACTACGAATATTCTCCAGCAATACTGTTTTTCTCTCAATGGTCCATCATCTCCCTAAATATCAATGATTTCTGGCTTTTGTGTACCCTAAGCCCGCGATGAGAAGAAAAACGGATGGTAATCAATCTCATACAGTTTTCCTCGTGCAGCAAATGTACATTGGAAATAAAACACATACTAACGTTGAGATAAAATTCAAAGCGAATCTACTGAATTCTGAGTTTTGTGTCCACCATATTAGATACGCTATCTTTGATTCTTGGAATTTGACAACTGATTCGTAATCAATGACCCCACAAAACCCTGGATACCGAGTTTGAAGGAAATCTGATGATTTTTTCAATTTTTTTCTGCCAAACTGGATCCGCCATTCTGAATTCCGGAATTCAGACACCGGATTCGGAATCAGCGACCTTAAAAACCTCAGGGTACCGAGTTTGAAGGCAATCCGATGATTTTTCCAATTTTCATCCGCCATATTGGATCCGCCATTTTGAATTTTGAAATTCAAACAACGGATTCGTAATCAGCGACCTCAGAAACCCCTGGGTAACGAATTTGAAGAAAATCCGATGATTTCTTTCAATTTTCGTCCGCCATATTGGATCCGTCATTTTGAATTCCGAAATGAAGACAACGGATTCATAATCAGCGACCCCACAAACTCCTGCATATCAAGTTTCAGACGGATCTAAGGACTCCTCATCACTCCGTCTAATTTTTTGTGATTTCGTGCACAAAAACATGGCGGAATTGTTTAGGGGCAGACATGGGCAGCCGTTTTTTTTTCTGATGTTTAGGTAAGAGTCCCATCTACCACCTGCAATAAGTTAAACGACGTAATTTCGCGTAATGCTCTACTATTCTTTCAAAAACCAAAGACATTCTCTCATTTATAGATATAGAAATTACATCCAATCATTGCTCTGTCAGTATTTTCCACTCATCAAATTAATATTCTCTCAATTTTTAGTGTATTCTACACAGTTTCAGTAATAGACTCCAATTTGAAAAAGTTGAATCGGTTCATTTTTCGAGACACAGCCTCTTTTTGAACATGCTCGTTATTTTACTGTCTTTCAATCACGCGGATTATACTTCAAGGAAGGTATTTTGCAACTGGTACTTAAGGGCAGGGGGAGGGGATCAGATCTTCTTATATCAGAATTCCAATACTTGGAACATCACCTTACTTATTCCAAGGGTCAAATATCCCCAACTACAAACTTCATTTTTGGGGTTTTGGCCAGCTTTTTGGCATTTGGCCCCACTGTGCGTTGTATATGTACTATGAACGTTCATAGTATATTCAGATATACTATGAACATGCATAGTATATATACAACATTCTGATGCTACTCGGGCATGTGTGCATGAACGGATGTACCGAAATCGGTCCGGCGGAACGTGGATTGCGGGCCGAATTCGGCAATGATAACAACAGCTGTTCATTGGGCCAATTGAATGAACCAAACATCGTTGCACCGAGAGTTAGCCGTTATGAAATGATTGTGAACCAAGAGACGGTTATAGATAACACTAGTTTACAAAATTAAGGTAATGTTCTGCCCACCTCATCTGTGTATTATTTTCCTATGCAGTTTTGCCCACTGAACACGAAAATCACATTTTAAAATTTTTCTATGGAAGCGTTTTCCAGATATCAAGGGTTGAATTTTTTTTTTCAATTTTCAAAGTTGTGCAAATGTTCTTGGGTGTATGTCGAGTTCTAATTGACCAATTCATCTCAACCGGCGCTCAAACTGAAGAGGATGGGATCCTCTATAGCTGTCTGTGGAGAGTTCTCAGATTCATCCGGTAATTCGGATGATATCGATCTTAATGAGTGAAAAAATTTGAAATGTTTAGCAAAAATCAGGGTCCAAAATTCACATATTGTCCTGTGAAGAAGAGAAAACGCGAAAATTCCTCCAGTTTTCATTCTTCTACAGGATGCTGACACTCCCACAAGAAAAATGAGCCATCATTGATCAAAATCCATCGATGAATGACGGAATTATGAATTTTTATAGTGGAAGGCGAAAATTCAGATTTTCTACGATTCCCATGTTTTTCATCTTTTTATTACTGCAATTGAAATTCAACATCGAGCAAAGTATTATCTAGTTTCTCATGAATATATTGAAACAGTTCGAGCTTCTGGTTTGTCTGTTGTTGTTTTTGTCATCTGATTCTCGTACGAGGGACCAAATATAATCCGCCATCATGGCTGCATCCCAAAAGCCATGATATCGTCGTTGCATAGCCTTCATTTGTTGGTAGAATCGTTCTCCATGTTCATCACTGACGTCGCAAAAATTATCCGGGAAGAAATCCAAATGAGAATGCAGAAAATGGATTTTCAATGACATATGTACTTCTGCCGGAAAAATTGAGAAACAGGAATGAAAAATTAAAATATAATTTATAACAATCAACTCATATGGAGTGATTTATTGAATAGAATAGACATACTCATTGCTTTCTCAGACTCACTTTTTCCAAATGCCTGTCTTGGAAAGCTTTCAATAGAAAAATTATTACCAAGGCATGGAACTCAGGATTTTGCCTCAACTTTTCACAAAGTCAAGAGAAAATTTCTTCCCAAGGACGTATTTTGCCGTAATTCGACGATGGGAGTGAAAAGAGTAATTTATTCAAATTCAAATACGTTTGATTTTCAAATTCCACAAGCAAAACTAATTTCTGGAACATGAAGATAATTTTCGTTTCGTTTTCGAAAATGTTACTACGCGGCATTCGAGAGATCTGGACAAAACAAGGGCGGCCTGATAACTCCGCGTGCTCGATTATTCAAGATTTGTAATGCAGCATAGATACGAGACATTTCATGGGCGGATTGATGTGTAACTTCAAGTTATTGAGTTATCTCTTCTGTCTTGTTCTATTTATATTTCTTGAATGTCGTAGAAAATTACCATTTTCAAAACTGAACCAAAAGTATTGCTATGCACCATAGATCGATCGTGTTTGTTAATTAAAAAAATTCACCCGTTGTGGTCACACTTCAAAGTACTTACGTAAAGGTTACACAGGGTCTTTCGGTCCCCAAACCAAAGCAACAGATGCCATTCACGCAGTCTTCCAAATATTGTTGCAGATTTCTCGGTAAAATTTAGATCTCGGTGTCTTTGACAATAACAGAAGGCAGCACAAATTAAAATTCACGACAAGCACTGTAAGCTACCCTGACGAAAATTTCTGTCATAATTTCTCATAATTTCTCATTGTCCCAATTCATGGAGGAAATATGAGAAAGAACAATAGAATTCCTCATATTTTCTCCATGAATTGGGACAATGAGAAATTATGAGAAATTGGGAGAAAGAACAATAGAATTCCTCATATTTTCTCCATGAATTGGGACAATGAGAAATGATGAGAAATTATGACGAAAATTTTCGTCAGGGTAGGGACCCACACATTCCCCCTAGAGCCTCTTGACTTCCTGGTGATCTTAAAGGGCCGAAAATGTTCAAATTCGAATAAACCACCATTTTTACTTCCACCGTAAGAATTCCACTAGACACAAATGGTTTTCAAGAATAAGCGGGAGTTCATATACGTGAAAGAAGTCGCTTTACGGAGAAAGAGGAATTCGCTGTGGCAGCGAAATCTACTTTTGCTGGATTCCTTTTGCCAGAGCAGCAAATTTTTTGCTGTGACAGCAAACTATTTGCTGTTCCAACAATCTTGTTAGCTGCGATAGCGAGTTTTTAGCTGTGGCAGCAAAAAATGTTTGCTATCCCAGCAAAAAATGTTTGCTATCCCAGCAAAATTTGTTTGCTATTCTGTATATAATACTGAAAATTTGCTGACGGAGCAAACATGTTTTGCTGCCACAGTTAAAAAATTGCCGTCGTAGCTAACACGAACGCTGTTATAGCAAACTTTTAGCTAGGTCAGCAAAAAATTTTGCTATTCTATATATAATACCTCGATTTGCTGCGTCAGCAACTTGTGTTCTCCGTGTTCCTTCAAGCGACCGGCGGTGGCTCCAGTGAAAGGGGGATGGAGTCCGGTCCCAACGAACCGCGTTCAATTCTCGTAGGAGAGACTGTTTTTATACCCCTATGTATATGAGTCATATAAGGGCCATGTATGGGTCATATATGGGTCATATATGGGTCATATATGGGGCATATATGGGTCATATGTGGGTCATATATGGTGCATTCACACTAGGGAGGTCATATTTGATATTGGCTTCACCAATGACGGTATTCGTTCTTCCTGACCATTCTTTTTGTTCATAATGGAGAGCATCCGCGCGGCTATTCCAAAGACAAAGAGAGCAGCAATTTCAGATATAGCCTCCCTGCATCCCACACAACATACCAACGACTTTGAGGTCTCAACAAATTTTCCACTCATATTTTTTATAGTTAATACATCCTAGCAATTTGACCATCGTTTCGTAAGTTTCTTTGGTATTAACAGCATGTGCAATGGGAACTGATGGCTCTTCATTCCCATTGTGTAAAAGAACTGCTTTTAGACTTCCTTTGCTGCTACCCGAGTAGGAATTTGGTAAGGCCAACGTCGGGGCCTTATGAGGTAAGCTATTCGCCTCATAAGGCCCCGACGTTGGCCTTACCAAATTTCTACGCGGGTATCGATAAATAACCGCCACTCGCTCGGATTATGGGCTTGGTGAAGCTCATTGAACAAACCAGAAACATCATTACAGTAACAAATTTGATTCATCTTCGTGAAATACTTCGCGTAAGACTCGTGTCGATTTCTGTAGACCGTAGTTTTCACACATGCAGCTCAAAAACCATGTTGTTTCATGCGAGATGCGAGTACTTCTGACTTTTCTTTCGTGAGGTCCAAATCCCACACCCAATCGTTCAATATTGCCTGTGATAATAATTGTTGCTCTGGCTTTGATTCGGAGTCACTCTCAATTGATATAGCCATTTCTTCTGAAGAGTCTGACGATTCTACGACTGAAACAGAGCACACTGGATACGGAACATCACTCTCATGAGGTACCGGAAAAATCACTGATCCCACTTGGGCATAATTCCATTTCAAACTCTTCCCAAAGCCACTCTTATTGCTACGACAGTTAAAGCAATCAGTCTCGTGACAAAATGGCTCTTTCCAAACCATTGGCGTGTCGAATTTCATGTATCGGCTGAAGTAAAAACATATGAATGTTTGTATATATCAAATACATTGGAGACAAAAAAATGTATACCTCCGACCAGCAGCTCATTTGCTGAGAATTGATTGGCATACAGTACACGGAGATTTTGGTGTCCATGGATCGATAAGATTCGGTGACATTCCAAAGTAATTCCGATAACTTTTTTGTAACGCATCAGTAAATTTCCGCATATTCTTTTTCACCATAAACTCCCCACAAACATTGCAAAAATCGTTTGGTCTATTCACGCACTGGAATTCCCGTCTGCTCTTACTCATTTTACAAATTCCACAAAACAAAGATGAAATATTAGGCAATAATGACTCGATACAACAATATTTATCACATTATAACCTTCCCAGATGAGAAGCGCCCCAAGTAAAAAAAATTGAAAATCGTGAACGATGTTTGACGATTTTCAAATATTTTTTCATTGTATTTCAACGAAACGGTTTGTCTTCCAAAACGTATCATTACCCAAACTAAATCCAATTCTCCCAAAAAATGAATTTGGGCCATTCTTATTGTTGCGTTTCTCGTCCGGAATGAAATGGGAGATGATATATCGAGTTATTGTCATCGAATATTTTATCATCGTTTTATTCAGTTGATGAAAATTCGTAAAGTTAGTGAAAGGAGGCAAGAGTTCGGGTGCATAAATGACCCAAATGATCCCTGACAAGCCAATGGTTCGAAAAAGGTATTTTGTCATGCGACTAATTGTTATTGGTGTTTCAGCAATAAGAGTGGCCTTGGAGAGAGTAGCTTTGAGAATGAAATCACGCCAAAGTGCACGGAACAAATTGTACGGTTGTTTCAACCAACTGTATGGCTGTATTTGGCTCACCACAAACTTATGGTTGCCTGAACCAGAAATTTAGTTAATGTTGTCAACTATCCGTTTGTCACAATCAAATTTCTGGTTCAGGCAACCATAAGTTTGAGGTGAGCCAAATACAGCGACACGGTCGGTTGAAACAACCATACATTTTTTTCCGTGTGGGATCAATGGTTTTTCTGGTATCTCATTCGCGTGATGTTTCGTTTTCAGTATGCCCTGTTTCAGTCGCAGCACCGTTGGATTCTCTAGGAAATACAGCTGTATCAATCAGGGGTGACTCTATTTTGTTGAATATTTCACTTCCAATTTTTTTTATTGCCATATATTAAATTTTAACTTTTCTATTCCTGTTTTTAAATTTTTCCGGCAGAAGTCCACATCTCATTGAAAATTCATTCCATTCATCTACCCTTGGTTTGTGTCATGGATAATTTGGGCGATATGTGTGACGAGTACAGAGAACGTTTCCACCAACAAATGAAAGCCATGCAACGACGATATCATGGCTTTTGGGATGCAGCCATGATGGGGGATTACATTAGGTCACTTGTACGAGAGACAGACTATAAGAGGAACAAAAAACCAATCAAGAGCTCAAATGTATTTGTTTACAAACGGAATAATAATTTTCTCCATGTTGAATTCCAATTGCAGTAATAAAAAGATGAAAAACATGAAAATCGTAGAAAATCTGAATTTTTGCCTTCTACTATAAAAATTCATAATTCAGTCATTCATCGATGGATTTTGATCAATGATGGCTTATTTTTCTTGTGAAAGTGTCAGTACCACGAAAAAAATTAAAACTGGAGGAATATTTGCGATTTCTATTTCTTACAGGACAATATGTGAATTTTTGACCTCGATTTTTGCTAAAAATTCCCAATTTTTTCACTTATTAAGATCGATATCATCCGAATCACTGAATGAATCTGAGGACTCTCCACAGACAGTCATAGAGGATTCCATCCCCTCCAGTTTTAGCGCCGGTTGAGATGAATTGGTCAATTAGAACTCGACATACACTCGAGAACATCCGAACAACTTTGAAGATTGAAAACAAAAATTTCAACCCTCGATATCTAGAAAACGCTTCCATGAAAAAATTCTTGAATGTGATTTTCGTGTTCAGTGGGCCAAATCGCATCAGAAAATAATACACAGATATGGTGGGCGGAACATGACCTTAATTTTGTAAACTAGTGTAATCATCCAAGATGGTGGATACATCCTTGTTTTTATACTAATATACTTATAATATTTGAAAATAGTGATGAAATGGAGAAATTCTAGACGGAAATATGGAAGAGAATACCAAAGGAAGATGAATCGTTCAACCGTACGAGTCAAATTGGGAAATTTTCGTCACCGGGATAAACATTACAATGCACAATTGGAATAAAAAAGAAAAAATGATATTTGATTCGGAATTGAACTTGCATCTTTGTGATTTAAGATCCGACTTCTTTGCCGCCCATCTATGATTTTTTATGAATGTAGCAGACAATCCAAGTTCATATGGAGCTCATTTGATGACAAATCATTGATACATATAAGTGACATGAGTAACCTGGAATGATGACTTTTCACCAACCGATGAAAGTAGAACGATACGAAGCAACGATGGAGTAGAAGATTTTGAGATTCATTGGAGGAATGTTCGGGAATTTTTGGAGATCGTCATGATAAATGCGAGGGTGATTGCTAGAAGAGGAAAAATTGATTTTCCGTGTTGAAGCCAATAATATATTATGGCGTTCATCGTCGTTGTGGAAGTGCAGTGTCGCGCCTGAGGTTTTTTAGATAAGTTTTTCATATCTACTACATACAATAATTCGAATCAAATTATGTTGGTTAGGTTTTGGAATACGATGCTATGTGTTCGATGTTATTTTTCTCAGAGAGATACGACGTTCAGAGCATACAACCGGTTACATGCGGAAGAATTAAATCTCTCGAAGGAAATCCAGAAATTATTGAATATTTACTGAATTCCCATTCTGGGAGAAAGAATCCTGTTCTACGTCAATGATACAGGCGTAACACTCCACTTACCCGACATTCAAATATCACATGATACATGGTAATATAAAATTACCATCTCAGCACACCAGTAAATATACACATACACCCAGGGTAAATTTACATCCCCACATGTCAACAGTATTCTTCCCAAAATTTCAAGCAATTTCACCTTGAGATGTACATGTAATTATATTCCACCAGTTTTGAGTATTTTTAGAATCACCTATGGTTATAGTGTAGCAATTTTACACTGACATGTGGATCTAATTTCGTTTCACCAGTATTCGGTACTTGGAAAATTACTATTCTAGGGTCCGTGTGAATTTACCGATGACCTAAAGATATATCACAATTGCCTTGAATGTTAGTGTGGAAATGCAGTGAACATGAACAATCTAGATAAAGTTGTTGCAGTGATTTGACACTTGTTCCTTACAGTGTGATCGTGGGATTCTACGGTATCGGGAACAGGAATATTCCATGTTAGATGCCCACAGCACATCAGAACGTATGAGGAATATTCCCGGAATTTCCTAGTGAAAGACTAATAACTTTTAGAAAATGACTACTTTCAATAAAGTAGTAACGTATTTACATATGTATCATTCCCTTCAGGGTCAATCGCGAATAAGTGAACGCGAATAAAAGGAATTTGACAACATCCCTAGTAAAAATGAATCATATAAGAACATACATAAAGCATATAGAAACCATATATGGTCATATATGACCATATATAATTCATACGCAATCCATATTGAACCCGTATATGATCATATACGGCCCATACAGAATCCATATATGACCTTTCGGTGCAAGACTTTCCCATACATGTGAAAAAATTCTGTCACATATGAAATATTTTTCGTATATGGATTTTATATGGATTATATATGAGTCATATATGATCATATATGGATCACATATGGATTAAATATGGATTGTATATGATTCTATGCATTTTCATATATGAATTTTATATGTATTATGTATGGATTATGTATGGGTCATATATGTTCGTTTTTTACTAGGGTATATCATCGACGTCAATCCAACCCAAAGGAATATACAGCAGTAAATACTGAATTAGAAGTAAAAAACGAGATCAGATAAGTGTATACAAACAAATGTGCAATCCACAGATGAGAACATGACACTTTCTTGAAACATGTTCGTTGGAAATTTCAGGATCAATCAGCGCGCAAACAGAAAAAAAGGAATCAAGAAGCAAACAAATGCAACCCCTAAACCCCTAACACTACACTACAATGGCAGTGGAGAAGCGCGATCAATAATAAAGAAGAAACAAAAGATAAAAAAAATGAAACGAATAAGCTCATCAATTGGTAAAATCAAGTGAGTGACGTAACAAATCAAATTTCAGATCAGTGAATATCTCAAAATCATCGAAACCAGATATAGCTTGACGCAGCTCATTGAACATTGAGGGAATGAAACTTGCATTCTTGTTTCTTCCGGATTATGTGAAATAACGTGCAAATACGTACCTCACACTGGATTCACTCAAGCTGTGCACATTGAGGCTCAACTGCCTGTATTCCATGCAGAAGTAATATTTGACCACGATTACATGAGCACAAAGCTGCTAAAAATTTAACAGCTGCATCTCTTTTCTCTGAGAAACTGTACATAGGACTTTTTGTATGCGTTCGATTATACTTTCAATTCTGTTCCTCAAATATTCAGGTGCCTTACAATAAGTATTCAACGCATGCCTAATATGTGACTCAACGAGCGAATAGTGAACTAGTTTCTTGGCACGCAGAGAAAGATACGGTCCAACGTGGTAAATATGAAACAATATTGCCTTCAATCTTTCAACGAGGAAGTCGATATGTAAATTCCACTTCAAATTCTCATCCACGATCAAACCAAGGTTAGTAACATTGTCACTGTAGTCCAACTACTTGCATGAAACACAGTCAACGCTGTTCAACGATCTTATACAATCGATACTATGCATGAAAACCCGACAACTCACATCCGTTTTATCAAATTTTTTTTTCACTATTATGCGAAAAAATCATCTGCGTTTTATCAGGATTCAAGATGAGTTTGTTATCATACAGGTGAGGAGAAATATTATTCAGATCAGCCTGCATCAGTTTTACAACGAGTTTTAATGAATATGTATTCAACTTCATCACAATGTCTAAGATGAAAACCGCCCTATTCAAAGAAACCAAATTGATATCTGATAGGTGAATATTGAATAGCAATGGGGACAAAATCGCTTCCTGAAAAACTCCTGTTTTCTGAATCACCTTGCCACTAACAGAATCATTAATTTTCATTTTTACCTTCCTATTTTCCAGATAATCACGGAACCACAGAATAATATGCTCACGGAGCCCAATTCTCATGAGCTTTTCAAGCAAGATACCATGATCGAGCGTATCGAATGCCGCCGACAAATCAAGAAAGACATTCAACGACGCCATTCTTTCGTCAATTTTGCCTTACGCCGAATCCATGAAATCATTCAACAGATCCGTTGTAGATCTGTTACGAACAAATCCGTATTGAAACGGTTGAATAATAGCGTGTGACAGACAGTATTCAGACAATTTTTCATTCATGAAACATTCAAAAATTTTTAACAAAGAATTGATACATCTTATGGGGGTGTAATTATCCAATACGTTCCTCGGACCTTCCTCATGAATTGGGGTGAGGCGAACGACCTTCAAGTCCTCAGGCGTCTTTTTTTCTTCCACAATCTTGTCAAACAGATGTAAAAGCACCGGACTGAGGACCGACAAATTCTCTTTCATATCAACCACTCTTATCCTATCGTCCCCTGGCCCACAAGATACATTAATATTTTCTAACACTTTATACAAATCAGCAGCACTCATACGCTCGATCATGGACAACTTCCGGTCCTCCCCGAGCACGCCTCAACAACCCGCATGCGATCTGAATTGGAACCCTAGTAAATGGCTCTTAATTCATCAGAAACTTTTCGTTGAAAGTGGACATCAAACTCATCAGCTAGCGACAGAGTATCAAAAATTCCTTGAACTGCACCAAAATATCATTCTTTCTCGCCTTCACCCGATTCAAAATTTCATTAACTATACGTCACGTGAGTCTTATATTCCCTTCACTCAATACAAATTCCTTCTGATAGTATTCAGTTTTCTTATTCCTAATCAAACTTGTAATTCTATTTCTGAACTTCTTAAATTCATCAGCCAATTGATAGTCATGTCTGTTTTTCTTCAATCCCGACCATAGAACTTGTTTCTGCTTCATTAGTGTCGACAATTCGGCATCGAACCAATCTTTATTATTTGCAGAGCAAGCAGCAGTGACCGTGAATGAAGGATCATTATGAATTGACTGGAAGTTACTTTTTATAGCATCATAAATCTCATAAGCTGTACTCAGGCTCAAAACATCAGACCATACAGTTCTGTGAATGTTTCACCTGACTACATCGTTATCCAGGCGTACAAGCGTAACGAGTTCATTAATGTCATTAGAGGAACCGTCGAACTTCACATTCAAACCAACAATATAGTGATCCGATATGTTGAATCTAAGAATGAAAGGCAGCAATTGCAGGTCAGCCAGATTCGAGTCAATATGATCAACACATGTGCCTGATGAAACATCGAGTCTGAATTCTTCTCTTGTCACGGTATTTACATGGGTTTTGAATCCATTATCAAAACTTGACGTAAGGTAAGCATTGAAGTGCCTATTAACATATAATAAATTGATATTAGTATCACCGATTATAATTACTCTACCTTTGTCTTTCTTAGATGAAATGAATCTATGGAGTCCATTCAGGAAATCATCAACGCTGCAGCCTGCCGGCCTGTATACAGCTAACAATCCAAATGTTTGCCCTCTGAACTTAACTCAACAGCACAACGACTCCGCACCATCAATGACACAATTTCCCAAACCATACGGCAAACTATCTTCAATGAAAACGATAATCCCCCCCCCCCCTTCTTCTGACACATGGTATCACATGACTATCATTCAAACTCCGAATATTCGCCTCAGACAAAACAACCACATCCAACCCAGATAATATCTCTTCAATTGATAACAAAATGAGTCCCAATTTTTTTGTATATTTCTAATATTCAAGTATACTATGTTTAGATCATTTTTAATTTTTTGTTTCAGCTCTCTCAGATCCTCGACACTTTCAACTAAGACCTCAGCATTTTCTTCTCCGATATCATTATAAAATGAACCCGTAAAAAATGTTATGCAACAAACAATTTGAAGATTTTGAAACACAAATGAAATGTATGAATAAGAGATTGTATAAATGTATTAATGAAAATGGAAATGAAATAAGTGATACTGTATATAATGGAGAAACAGAGAAGAGGAGAAAAAAAAATTATCAACAGACAGCAAAATAGATAGTTGAAACTCCCATCAAGTTAATCGTCACGGAGTATTTAGCAATTGAAGTTGGCAGAGCAGTACAGCATCCCGATGACTCACTGGATAAAATCAATATCAGCCTCCGTAGAAATTTTCAGTGATTTACTTTTTTCTTCTTTTTTGACAAACATTTGTTCATTCCTTATCCATGAGAATTTAAATCTCTCCTCCTAGACCACCTGTCTAGTGTTGCCGCGATCTTTGATTCAGATCGAAGATCGTCTCGGATTGGCTCGAAATTTCGAGCCAATCTTCGAGCTGACCTCAATAATTCTGTACGATCCGATCTTCGAGCAGAGCTGAAAGAATTCCAGTCGATCCGAGTTTCGAGCTAAGCCAGAACTATGAGATCGACGAGCTAGATCGTCACTGAAGAAATTTCCCTTCAGACGAGGGAACAGAGGAAACATGTGATGGAAAACTGCTTGATTTTACACATGAAACAATATTGAGATTATAATTATTATAATATTGAGATTGAATATTGAGATTATCATGGAATAAGTCAGAGTGTACTTTTTTTCATATTTACCACGGTTTATGAAACAATATTGTGTTCAATTAGTAGCAAAGTCAGGAATTTTGTAAAAATATATTTACAAAGATATTTTTCTATTATAAAGTTGGTTTTTCTTCACCAATCTTATGAAGATACATTCAATGATGTATTCATCCACCTATTCATTAAAAGATGCATTCATTGAGTTATTATAATTAACGCATTTGTAAAATTTGATTCAATTAGTCATGAAAATTTCGAGAAAGCGTTGATATATACTCCAGCTTCAAGAGTTTCAGGAATATGTTCCATTCCAAAGAGCTTTTGAATGCAAAAATTTTTTCCTAGCATGTATTTTGGATGGAGATCGTAAGATCGTCGATCTAGCTCGACGATCTTCGAGCCAATCCGAGCTCCGATCCGAGCAGTTGAGCTATCGATCCAATCTCCAAGCCGATCCCCACTGTAAAACACAAGAGCCAAGCCGAGCTCATGCTCAAAACTCGGATTAGCTCGGATCGCGGCAACACTACATCTGACGAACTTTCCAAAATCATTGCTTGGTCACTTTGGAAACACTTTCAACAATTCAAATCTTCTTATTAATTCCAGGAAAGCCAATGTCATTGATGAAAATATTTTTGTCTTTTTTCCTCTCCAAGAAGAGATTCCTAAAGTAGGACATTGAAAAATCAACAACGATATCCCCCGTTTTCCCTGGATATTTCTTGTTCGTAAGACGGTAAACATCCCATTGAACCATGCATGCAGATCCAAAAAACTCCAGAACTTGTCAATTACATCGACATCAATACGATTGGTCACAATTGTACATGATCTGAGGTTACAGCGTGGAGGATAACAAAACGTTATCCACGCTATGGCGTCAGATTTGCGCGAAATTCAGGCAAATTTTATTCGTGAAAAAAGTCCAAATTTGATCCAGAAAGGTGATACAATATTGTCCAGTCTACAGCAATATGGTCAAAAAATATGGGTCGTCAATGTTTGACCACATGTGACTCATGATACTAGTCTCTTTCAAATGAAACGTCGGTTTGCAATAGTTCGTTCCGGGTTTGATTATATACAATCTGAAAAATCAGTACAAAACTTCACAACACGGATACGAAGTTTTTTACGTATCAGTATTACGAAATTTTGTATCATGCCAAACATGTGGCCATATCTGTTTATACCATTGTTATGAAATTTAGGATCAGTTTTGATACAAAATTTCATATCACAGCTTGTTACGGAATTGATTATCATTTGTGATACAAGATTTTGTATTATTTTCAACAGTGACCAGGCAAAAGTTGGTCATTCTATTGATAGTTGAATTTTCGTCATCACTAGACTTTTTATAATTATCATTCAGTAATGGGCGGAATGATAACTAGATGCCCACTGAGCATTTCCATTAGAACCTCGTATAATTATTGTGGCAATATTGATGCGATCTTGAAAGTAGCTGTTCTCCATTTTACAAATGCAATATAACAAAAGTAACTCACAGAAATATTGTTGGAATATCACTTGACAACGTAACATCGCTGTAATTTACTTGTAATTGAATTCTGTAATATTACTGTTGTAATTCTCATGACAGGTACTTTCAAGATCGCATCAATATCACTGCAATATCAATGCAAGGTTCTAACAGAAATGCTCAGTGGGTGTACTATTGGTTAATTGTTCCACATGGACTCATCAATTATGTTCTCGTTTTTTAAAGAATTCATTGATTAACAGAATCCATTCATCTCAATTTGACCTTATTGAAGAGCGATTTCCGTCGCCAATAGATTACGATTCGATTGGATCAATTTTGAGTTCATTTCGGATACACTTACATATAATGAACATTTAATGAGCCTGCACAGGTTCATAGTCTCACTACGTTCAAAACTGGATTTTTTTCCCACACTATTGATCTACACTGATGGAATATGATTTAAAATTTCGATTCTTATTTGATTCTTTTGACAGTCTTTTCATGTAACCATCTCTATTTTATATTCCATGTTTTGCCTGAATCATCTTCCAAAATGTTATTTGGACTCAAAACATAGGACATATCATTTGAACTATCAGAGATGATTTGAATGAGATGATGAGCTCAATCAGAAAGATTCCAGCTTACGAAAGTCATTATTCGAGATCTCACACGTCCCGCAAATATCTACCACAAGGTTTGAACGTGTCAATGATGCATGAACTTTACTCATCGGAAACTACGCATCCAGTAAGCGTCGCAACTAACAGAAAAGTATTCAATGAAACAGGTCTTAGATTGAAATCTCCTAAACTAGATACTTGTCATAAGTGTGATCAATATGCAGCGCAGTTCAAATATGAATCAGATGTTGATAATAAAAATAATATTCTCTTATGTCAAAAATCTCATCATGATGAAGCAAAATTTGCGTACGATTCAAAATCTTTAGATGAAAAGAGAGCGAACCAAGATTCGCGTAAGGGAAATATTGTTCGCTCATTTGATCTTCAGGAATGTCTTCCAACCCCTATGTTGAATATATCCGTATCCTTTTATAAAAGACCTTTATGGACATACAATCTCACAGTAACTGATAGTACGCGTAAAAAAACTACATGTTATACACTGAGAGAAATAATTACTAATACCAAGAAAATGTATTCTTGAATTTTTTCAAGAATCCACATTCTTGATAAACAGTTGACATGTGTAGACCCAAGAAAAATTTTCTTGGATCAAGAAAATATTTTTCCAATTCATGAATTATATTCTTAGCTTCAGAAAAATTTTCTTGTATCAAGGATACATATTTCTTAAGCAACGGATTCCTTCGAACATGGGAATATGTTGTTGGTGATAGTAATTATTTCTCTCAGTGTATGAAGGAATAGGAAATAGAGGTTCAAATGAAATTGATTCTTGCTTAAGCATGTTCTTAAATGATATTCCATCAGAAGTGAAGCACATTGTTTTTTATTCTGATTCATGTAGTGGACAAAATGAGAACAATAATGTGATCGCAATGTTCATTTCTATTATGGAATCGAAACTAAATTTGAAGACAATCGATCATAAGTTCTTAGTTCCTGGTCATACGCATATGGAATGTGATGTAGATCATGCTGTCATAGAACGGGCTAAAAAAAAGGTAACCAAAATGGATCATCCAAAGGATTGGTATACATTAATTAGAAATGCTAAACGTAAAAACCCATTCGATGTTGTGATGATGACACGAGAAAATTTTAAAAAGTTTGATCTGCTCTTGAAGGGTCCTTTGGTCATACGTCACGAAAAATTTGATGGTCACCGTTTTCTATGGTCAAATGTCAAATGGTTAAGATACACCAGAGAATATGGCACTGTATTATATAAGAAATGTCTAAACGAAGAGAAGCCATTTCTTAAATTAGATTTAAGGAGACATTTAAAAGGAAATCTTCAAGAGAAATTAGAACAACTATATAATGGTCCTTTGAATATATCTGAGGAGAAAAAGAAAATTTATTAAGTTTGTTGTCCCTCGTTGATCCTGATGTTCGACCATTTTATCATAATTCACCGACATCAAAGAATTTGCGAGATACTGACCCAGATATTCATTCATTGGAAATTGATCAAACCGTCACAATTAATGAAGAAAGTCAACCCAAAAAGCAAAACAGGAATGAGAAACAAAGGAAAAAATCAAGGGTCACTTGTATAAAACATTCCATACGTTGGAACGTAGTAGATTTTGTATGGACATACTTTCTAAACTAATTAAGAATTTCTGTTCTCTCTTATGCTCATCATGATTGTAATTTTTAGTCGTGTCTTTTGTTATTTTGTTCATACGGTTGGAGATTATCTATAAATTTTGTTATAATGTTATATTAATGTGGATACGGATACTAGATTCATCCACATTTCATGGACATGTGGTATTTTTCCTCTTGTACGAAATAAAATTTTGGACTTGTCATATTGCGAAAATTTTCCACAATATATGGTGAATAATTATCCATTTCTCATGATCAAAACATAGTTTCCACTTGTTACAACACATTTCAAGAATAAAAATAGATTGTTCAAAATTGTGACATATGGCGTTTTTCCTTGCAACCACAGATGTCTGTTCAGATATTGATGATGGTATTATTTCCACATGCTGGGTCCGGATTTGAGTCACAAAAGTGACACAGAAACACTCAAATCCTAATCCATCGGTCTCCAGCTGGTAGTTCAAATATTGGTCAAACGTATTTCTACTTGGTTCAATGGGATTGAAACATTAAACATAGAAATGTTGTAGTTTCCTCCTTCTTTGAGTGGAGTAATTATTGCTTATCCGATTTCCAATAATTGAATCCATAAATCCTTGAAAATCTCTTCACTTAACTGGAATACTCTTACAATTGTTTCCGGGTCGGGTACTCGAATTCTTCTAGAACCCAAGCACCCTCTGCTTCCCGATTCCAATCGGGATCAGTGATGCCAGCATTTGGTCGACCGAGTCGATTTACCCTCTCCATCTGACCATTTCTCGTCCCCACCATTCCAGCCGGGAGTACGCACACATTGAAACCCGTATTCATGTGATTCGGAACCGGTCGGTTCACTTCGAGTCAGCTCGGACAATCGAGGGAGAACCAACTATCCGTCGGTCTTTGTCTTCTCAATATGTTTTACGATCGGCTAACTCCGTGCAAGATCGGAAAAAATTTAAAGCCCACGCGGTCGACTTACCGAAAAGTTCCACCGCTTTTTCTTTTCCAAGCGACAATTTTATTGTAATCAGTATCGAACTGACTTACCCGGCACCCCGGGCAATTCTCGGCCGGGGCCCTTCGATATTTTTTTCGTTTTTTTTTCAAATCAAGAGCCAGTTCAATACTGATTATCAAATTATCACGATGAAATATAAATTTGATGCATAGCATCATTTCATTGAATTAAAATCGAATATGAGTAAATAATTTTTCAATTATTATTTATTTTTCATAAATTTTATAAGATTATTGGTTATTCTTATGACTGATTATGAAGCTTTCAAGAACTCCTATATGTATTGTATAAAATTTTCTAATAGTTGCGTATTTCTAATCATTATTTTAAATCTTGATGATTTTTCAATGAATTTCATTAGAATTGTCAATCAATCGATGGTTGAAAAATTCTAAGATAGTTTGGGGATCTATGATAAATGTCCTGCGGTGAATTCCATAATTTTCCCTGATAAATTAATTTTCAGAGATCACTATGATATTCCAGTAATGAGGATAATCAAATCAACATCGATTATCAGATGTTGATCAACATCAAAATAATAAGACTGAATATTCAATTGATTGAGTGCAAATTATTTTCAATGGACTGAATAATTAGATTTGAGCATTCAAATAGATATTTCATCATTTCACGCATTATCAGTCTCTTTCCTCCGCTGCATTACTTCATAGACGTAATATGTGGATCGAAATATTACAAGACCCCATAGCCTAGCGGCAAAAGACATGTTTCTTGCGGAAGAACGGTCGGGTTCGATTCTGTGTGGAGACATTTCATTTTTTTTTGTCATCTCTCTGGTGAATAATTAAATTTCACATCCGATTATTATTTTTTATGTCATTACATCGTCATGTTATCAATAATCCTGATCTTTCGGAATGCACTTGCGGATTCGACCAAGTACAGGTCCGAGTCGATTGGAAATTTCCCAAATATTCGTGTCCATGAGATATACACAGTAAAAAATTTTTCGTCAAATTCAACACACAAGCGAATGTTAACCATTTTTCTTCACACTCAACGTGTGTTGATTCCAGAGTCACACTCACAAAGTGTTAATTTGAACTCGAATAACATTTTAATGTGTTGAAAATGAATCGATCGAACAGCATTTGATCAGTGTGTTAAATAAACACACAAAAGTGTTAAATATTCAACACTTGAATTTTGACACGTACTTCTTCTTTACACAATGACGGAATTCCTTTTTACTGTGTAGACCGATCGATGCAGAATCTTCTGAAATGAGAAATGAATAGCACTTCAGAGGAACGTTTTTGAAGAAGTGTACTTGCAAATTCCATCACTTCCTGTGACGAATTGATGAAAAAATTCAAAAAATTTGTGTCCATCGAATAAAGACCGATCGATTCGAAATCTAATGAGATGAAAAATCAAATCATTCCGGAGGAACATTTTCGAAAAAGTATACTTGCAAATTCCAACAAACCCTTTGACGAATTGATAAAAAAATTTCGAAACTTGGTCTCCGTGGAATATAGACCGATCGATTCTGAATCCCCTCACGCAGAGCAATGGATTCTAAGGAGTATGACAAATATCATGAAGGCTGGAATATTTCATAATATATTTTCGAGTATGAGGACAAGTATCTAGATTATAAGTGTTATAAGTACAAGTATCCATTTATGATGAAGGTGTTTGTTTTGGGGTAGATGGTACTGTCAACTCCAGAGCTCTATATGAATTCACTAGTTCGAAAAGAATTCTTGAAGAGTTCTATTCTCGCTCTTGAAAAAGGATTCTTCGTGTGGTATCTTGGCGGGTTCATGTCCTGAGGAATATCTTTTTTTCCGATTTCATATTATTCTTTTCTCAATTCAAGCAACTGAAGATAGTGATTGTAATAATCTTATATTATAATAGGAACTAACTTTTTTTCCTTGCTGTTATTATATTGATATATAACTGGTTGACGGTAACCCAAAACAAACACCTTCATCATAAATGGATACTTGTACTCATAACACTTATAATCTAGATACTTGTCCTCATACTCGAAAATATATTATGAAATATTCCAGCCTTCATGATATTTGTCATACTCCTTAGAATCCATTGCTCTCCGTGGGGAGATCCAGAATCGATCGGTCTATATTCCACGGAGACAAAGTTTCGAAATTTTTCTATCAATTCGTCAAAGGGTTTGATGGAATTTGCAAGTATACTTTTTTAAAAACATTCCTCCGAAGTGATTTCATTTTTCATTTCAGTAGATTGCAAATCGATCGGTCTTTATTCGATGGACACAAGTTTCTGAAATTTTTTCCATCAATTCGTCACAGGAATTACTCTGGAATCAACACACGTTGAGTGTGAAGAAAAATGGTTAACATTCGCTTGTGTGTTGAATTTGACGAAAAATTTTTTACTGTGTATATCTCATGGACACGAATATTTGGGAAATTTCCAATCGACTCGGACCTGTACTTGGTCGAATCCGCAAGTGCATTCCGAAAGATCAGGATTATTGATAACATGACGATGTAATGACATAAAAAATAATAATCGGATGTGAAATTTAATTATTCACCAGAGAGATGACAAAAAAAAATGAAATGTCTCCACATAGAATCGAACCGGCCGTTCTTCCGCAAGAAACATGTCTTTTGCCGCTAGGCTATGGGGTCTTGTAATATTTCGATCCACATATTACGTCTATGAAGTTATGCAGCGGAGGAAAGAGACTGATAATGCGTGAAATGATGAAATATCTATTTGAATGCTCAAATCTAATTATTCAGTCCATTGAAAATAATTTGCACTCAATCAATTGAATATTCAGTCTTATTATTTTGATGTTGATCAACATCTGATAATCGATGTTGATTTGATTATCCTCATTACTGGAATATCATAGTGATCTCTGAGAATTAATTTATCAGGGAAAATTATGGAATTCACCGCAGGACATTTATCATAGATCCCCAAACTATCTTAGAATTTTTCAACCATCGATTGATTGACAATTCTAATGAAATTCATTGAAAAATCATCAAGATTCAAAATAATGATTAGAAATACGCAACTATTAGAAAATTTTTATACAATACATATAGGAGTTCTTGAAAGCTTCATAATCAGTCATAAGAATAACCAATAATCTTATAAAATTTATGAAAAATAAATAATAATTGAAAAATTATTTACTCATATTCGATTTTAATTCAATGAAATGATGCTATGCATCAAATTTATATTCCATCGTGATAATTTGATAATCAGTATTGAACTGGCTCTTGATTTGAAAAAAAAACGAAAAAAATATCGAAGGGCCACGGCCGAGAATTGCCCGGGGTGCCGGGTAAGTCAGTTCGATACTGATTACAATAAAATTATCGCTTGGAAAAGGAAAAGCGGTGGAACTTTTCGGTAAGTCGACCGCGTGGGCTTTGAATTTTTTCCGATCTTGCACGGAGTTAGCCGATCGTAAAACATATTGAGAAGACAAAGACCGACGGATAGTTGGTTCTCTCTCGATTGTCTGAGCTGACTCGGAGTGAACCGACCGGTTCCGAATCACATGAATACGGGTTTCAATGTGTGCGTACTCCCGGCTGGAATGGTGGGGACGAGAAATGGTCAGATGGAGAGGGTAAATCGACTCGGTCGACCAAATGCTGGCATCACTGATCGGGATCCCCCAATGTTTCCGGTTTCTCATTTCAGCTCAGAGTTACAAACGCTCCAGATATCGGATATTTGAAATGTTTCTAGTTTTATAATTCAACTAAATTATTCAGAACATTTCGGACTTTTTATATCATTTCTGTTGGTCGGAATATTCCGAGTTCTCGAATTACGTTAGGGTAATAGAAATGTACCCAGAATTTTCATATTCACTGGGACTGTATGACCTTCACTGTTGAACAATTGTTTGAACTTTCATAACTTCTTCAATCATATCTGTAGCTGAAATTCCAAACTCCTGGTATTTGAATTGAAAATTCATTCGAAAGTAATTGAATTTTCAAATGTTGACTGAATTGTATTACACATTCATGTATATTTTCGTGAATGGATTTTCATACACTGGGAAAAAAGATTGGTATAACCCAACGTGGGCGCATCACGTTGTTCGTTCAACGTCAAAACAACGTTGACTCACGTAAATTTTACGTGGTTTGAGACTGCTGCAGCAACCATATTGGAAACGGTGGTGTTACATAGAATTGCCCCTTAAACAGTACGTTATACGTTAACGTTACAGCAGCATTTGTGTCATATGGAATGACAATAGGTCTATACGAATTTATTATACAGGGTGTCCCATTTTAATCTGTCACTTAGAATATCTCGAAAACGAATAGATTCAGAAGAAAATGTTCCGGGAAAAAAATGTAAGAATCTGAGGGGGACATCCGATGGTGAACTTGGCTTTGACCTCAGATCCCACTTTCAAGGTCATTCTGAGGTCGACTCATGTTTTTTAAATAGAATCCCCTATTTTTTACTACCGGTTTAGATGCTACGCTAAAAACTAAGGAACTTTTGTCTCAAACGTTTTTTCGAAATCCCCATAGATGACGCTCTAATTGATGAGAAAATGAGAATTCTCAAACCTTCGGATTGTATTCTGTCTAACGTAATGCTAAACTCTTGAGTGTTTCTCATCTCCCGGAAATTGCCGTCGGTTGTGTTTTGTTTTGGTTTTGTTCTTGGGAATTGTTATGTTTTTATTCACGTGTGAATACCTTAGAAATTTAGCATTCCCAAACTGCTCAGTTCTCTGTTATCATTTGGAGGGAACACATTTCTAAATATCATGTCTGATTACGCACCAAACGATATTGTTGACGTTTTGTTGTGCCTTGATGAAGCGCGGGGAAATTATGTTGAAGCTGTGAGAACGTTTCAACGTCGTTTTCCGGATCGGAGGTGTCCAAATTGCATTACGATCCGATTCCTTGACCAACGTGCTCGTCAAGGTCTCCTCAAAGAACAGAGGAACAAGAAAGTTTATGCGGATGACAATGATCCTGATGTGAGATCGCTGGCTGTGCTGGCATTAATTCATATCAATCCCCATATCAGTCCCCGGGATATTGAGGAAATGACCGGGATTCCTCGATCCACAGCTCAGCGTATCTTGAAATCGTTGGATTATCATCCGTACCATATCACTTTGGTGCAATCTCTAACAGCTGAGGATTTCATAACAAGATTGAACTTCTGCATGTGGGCCCAACGGAGAATTGAAGAAGATCTCCTTTCTCTCATCACGTTATGTTCTCCGATGAGGCAATATTTCACAATGTTGAAATTCTCAATAGGCACTATTCCCATTACTGGAGTGCTCAGTGGGTCCGTACTGTACGTAATCCTTACTGGGTCCGTACAATGATTCATCAACACCTCTGGAGTGTGAACGTTTGGTGCGGAATTGTAGGTTCCAGGATCATGGGGCCGTATTTTTTTGAAGGAAACCTGACTGGCGCGGAGTATCTTCGTTTTTTGCATTTTGAACTTCCTGCTCTCATGGGAGACGTGAGTCTTGACGTGAGATCAAGGATGTGGTTCCAACAGGATGAAGCACCTTCTCATTACATGCGAATTGTTCGAAAATTTCTGGACGAGAAGTTTCCCAGAAGGTGAATTGGCCGTGGAGGACCTGTGCGATGGCCACCTAGGTCGCCAGATCTGACGTCACCTGATTTTTCCTTGTGGGGTTACATAAAAAATGTTGTATTCCGTGAACCTCCAACAACACGCGATGACATGAAAGATCGGATAAGAAGAGCATGCACAGCAATAACACCTGCTACGTTGCAAGCAACTGTAGAAAACTTTCATAAAAGAATTGCGCTTTGTCAAAGGCAAAACGGCACTCATTTTGAACATCTTTTGAATGCCTGATGCCTCCCCGAAGATACACCTCCAGTTCACACAATCGGCCATTTTCAGGGCCACAATGATGTGTAAAGTCCGATCGCGCAACCTCCTCGTGGTGCACATTGGGTAACGCTGATGCCGATGGCAATTTCCGGGAGATCAGAAACATTCAAAAGTTGAGCATTATGTTAGACAGAATACAATCCGAGGGTTTGAGAATTCTCATTTTCTCATCAATCAGAGCGCCATCTATGGGGATTTCGAAAAAACGTTTGAGACAAAAGTTCCTTGGTTTTCAGCGTAGAATCTGAACCGGTAGTGAAAAATAGGGGATTCCATTTAAAAAACATGAGTTGACCTGAGAATGACCTTGAAAGTGGGATCTGAGGTCAAAGCCAAGTTCACCATCGGATGTCTCCCTCAGATTCTTACATTTTTTTCCCGGACCATTTTCTTCCGAATCCATTCGTTTTCAAGATATTCCAAGTGAAAGATTAAAATGGGACACTCTGTATATTGAGATACTGATCTGATTGTTAAGAAAAAATCTGTATTGAATACTTTGTTTATTTTTCAATAAAAAATGAATGTGAAAATTAATAATAAAATGAACAGTAATTGAACAGAGTGATTTAGAATTTACCGATTACCTTTTTATCGTATATTCTACAGCTAAACTGCAAAAACTTGTTCGTTTGACAAAATTGTCGACTGTTATTTTGAAAAAGTCTTGAGAAAAGTTTCAAAAATCTATGCTATCAAAACCAACGTTCAAGGAATATCTTGGAGATATCGTCTGAAAATATAAAAATGTTCAAGAATTCTTAAATATATCTAAACACGTCACATGAGATTCCTTGAATTTTTTGAAAAGATTTCTCCAACCCTAAATGCCATATGAAACTAATTATTGTTTCAAATTGATAAGTGGCATATCAGTATTTGTCTATCTCCATCTATACATATAGCCCATTAATGTGGAATATGCTTGTCTTGAATTATGTGCATCCTGTCCTCTTTTCTTCTGTACACAAAAAATAGAACATATATTCCTACTTCTGGTGAAAATTACAACTTCATATATACTCTTAATACACGCTTTACACGTTTCTCTCCCACTAGGGATTACAAATGGGTCACATATAACTCCTATATAATTCATATACGATTTTATACAATGCATATGTATAAATCCTCTACAACTCATATAAATGATTCATACGGTAGTTATAAACACTTTTTCCATTGAATAATAAAAACGGGGTCTATGGCTCAGTGGCGAGTGTTTGTCGTAGTGATCATGAAGACCCTGGCTCGATTCTAGAAGCGTAAGCAAATTTTTTTTTCAATCATGAGAGTTCAATACGAATTTTTTTTTTCATATTAAATCATATATCTAATCACTACTGATTTTTTTGAGATAGAAACATCGTACATGAGGGTTTTTTGAGGTAGAAACACTATATACATATATGTGTTCATATTTTTTTTGTCTGTGGCAAAAACTCCTAAATCTCATCTAAGAAAGAGTATAGGAAAATTTTCCCTACGAGAGGGATTCAAAATTCCGAGCTCTACTTATATGATACGTAATTTTGTTTTTCCATGTAATTGGAAGTACTTCCAGTGTGAAATATGCTGTTAAATTTACGAAAGAAATTGAAACTAAATCGACCGTATTATGAGATGTAATTCTAGCATTGAAACCCCTGTAGAATTTACGTGCGGAACTATGGCTAGATTAACTGTAAGGTTTGAAGTAGGTTCAACAAACGTTTCTATTGTTGCGACAGCGAGCATGCAACGCTAGCGCCACGTTTCCAATGCAACTTGTTTCGCGACCGTACGGACAACGTGATTTCACGTATAGCCTTACGGTTTTTTTTCCCAGTGTACACATGTACGTTCAATTTTCAGTTACATGATTGGAAATTGCTTCTGTTACATATATTTGGAGTTTTGTCCAGAAATTGTTGGCAGTGTGACTATGCGATTCGAAAATCGTATGTAAGAATTCAATGTACAGTCGATGTAACAAGTCCGTTTACAGTTCTAACGGAAATATCTCTGAATACGTTGTTATTAATCAATTCTTAATATTTTTCTTCGATTGTATACCTTCATATATGTTCCTTCTATCATTCAGATGGATTAGAAATTCTCGGATAACAGCAATAACGCATATTATATAAAGATATTTCCGTTAGAATCCAACGGACTTGTTACACCGACTGTACACGGAGAGGAGAGCTTCTTAAAACGCTAGCATTGATCACTAGAAATGATAGTAAACAGGTGACAACTACGGATTTTTGTACACAGTCACTCACATAGATGAATGGTCATTCCAATTTTGGTATACCGAATTGTATTCGAATATACCGGAATCGGAACCATAACTCGTCTATCATAGTGACTGTGTACAAAGTCCGTAATTGTCACCAGTTTACTATCATCTCTAGTAATCATTGATCATTTTTCTGCGTGTAATTACACATTTTTATCGATTGGGTTTTTTTAATTCTTGATATTACATAATATTATATGTTCTACTAGCTTTAACACAATTGGAATTTGGATCGGTGGGACTGTATCGAGATATTCTACATTGAAATGAATCTATCTGACTCTAATAACAATAGAATTTTCAATCAAGTGATCAAAATTTTCAATTTCAGACACGTTTTATTAAATATTTTGTCTAATGCAGCAATTTACGATTTTTCTATATCACTTTGACATGACGAATTTCTTAGAATAATTGGATCGGATGTGTTGGTGGAGGAAACTACCAGAGGATTGGAATACAATCGAGTAATTGCAACATTCTGGGGAACTTAAATCAAATCAGATGCTAGAAAATTTGGAAAACTCTAAGTTTCGACCCGTCCCGATTGCCCAATTTGAGTCTTGCACACTTCTGATGGTGATTGTTATTATTGATCACAAACCATTTGTTTAATTATGTTGTCGATTTTCATTTATTCATTAGGCACTCATCGGTATACATAGTATACGGAGCACAGAGTGCCCATTGCACCCGCTATCGTGCCGTGTGACAGTATCTTTCGAAATATGTGAACAATCCAATTAGGAGTTGCACAGTTTTCCATTCCATGCAATACTGATTGATAATCCGTGGGGTTGTCTGTGTGTCTGTCCGTCTGTCTGTCTGGCTGTCTGACCTGTGACGTTTCGCAGTGACTTTACGCGTTGACATGTGACGATATCGATAATGGAATAATTATCCCTCGCTAAGGCCTCTGGCTCGTCGAATACCAGGGTTCGATTAGGATCGGTTGAGGGACGTGGGTCACAGGTTATTGAACAAGACTGGAATAAATGTAAAATAAATGTCTTTATTAGACCAATGTAGCCCCACATTGATCATAGAAGCTGGTGATAATTACAAACCAAACTTGAATTATAAGATAAGTACAATAAAAGAATATAAAATGATATGCGAGAGCTTATCAGTCGACTGTCTAAACAAGCCTAAACGTGTGCACACTCATTTGGGAGATACGCAACGTTCAGCGGACAGGATCATACCGGATCCAACGGAAAGGACCGATAATTTGATATTCCGATGTATCCATCTACTTGATTGGACTACTCGTCGATCAATTGCCAACCGCAACACTTCAAGTTGCGAGACTCCAATTCACCCAAACGAATTGGTGATCAATGGTGTCCTCTGATTGGCTCAGACGGAGCTCAATCAAAGTGAGGCGACAAACTAGCATTAAACGACGTGGGGTGGATAAATCAAATCCTCAAAGCGGTTAGAAAGGGGCCTAGTGACTAGTAACTTTGGCAAATGCTTGGCCGTGAGAGGTTGGCCCTAACGGAATTCGCTAAGATCACAGCCGTGAGAGTGTGGCGT